>JAVHNF010078590.1:0-15933 GCA_034783455.1 Micropsitta finschii | reverse complement strand
GGTCCTTTCCAACTCTAACTATTTTATGATTGCATGATTCTAAATGCTATTCTGGATTGGGACCAGAACACAGTAGAATCAACCCCCAAGACCTAATTTTGAGTGCGGACATGCATACAGATGTTAGGTGAGTTTGGTAAGAGAGACTGTTATTAAATTTGCTTGACAGATCCCTATTTAAGATGCAGATTATACACACAAGATGCCTGCCTGAAGCAGAGTATTTCAGGGTAAAAAAAAAAAAAAAAAATCAAACAAAATGGTTGGATGATTTCTGAGAAAATGCATAATTTGATCTGACATAACCTTATTTCTGAGTTTTTTAATTTGCAGACTTAAACTGTACCCTCTTATACTTCCTAGCAGCTCCGTAAGTAAAATACAGAGGGAGACTATAACAGGACCTTAGTCTCCTGTTTGTGCTATAGCATACTGCATGTGTGACCCTGCTGCAGACTGAAAGCATGAACTGTTCAAAAATGTAAATGCATTTTTTAGTTATTAAATTAAATTCTATAAGTAAAAATACTTTTAGATTTATAGATGCAAATCTGACCTCCAAAATTATATATATTTACTGTTCCTGGTTAAGAAAGAGCCCAAATCGTCTCCTTTATATAATTCATTCATTAAGCCTAAAAATGCCTGGTGCTGTCTGAGGCAAATAACACAAACTAACCTATGAAACATGTTTGTTTGGTTTTTTTTAATTAAAAGCCCATTTTGTGATCTGGCAATGTGAAACAAACAGCTATCAGACAATACCGAATTGGCACTCTGTCTATGGCACAGATTTCACACTTATCTGCACGCTTAAATGCTGCGCTGGACAGAAACAAAATGACAGTCCACCTTCCAAAATAAACTTGCAGGGGACTTAGATGAATGCTTGGTGTGTCAGTGCCTTCACTCTAGTAAATGCTACATTGCAATAACAGAGAACTATCTCATTTGCATCCAACAGAAACAGACAGTAATTCTGTGGCAATTATTTCACACAAGTCCATGTCCTAGTATCTTAACCCTTCTCCTTACAGAATCCAGCAAATGATGAGAAAGGCAAGCCATATGCAGGTCATCCTTACTCAAATGTCTGCCTGATTTGGGTAACTATCAATGAAAGAACTCTTTTTTTGCTGCTGGATCTGCTCAAAATGGGTTTGTTACAGGCAGGGTTTGTTCCAATGAACTCCGGCTGCAGTGCAAACTAAAGTAGGATGCCTTGAAAGGCCGGGGGTGATTTTTTGGTCATGGCAATGGTGCTTTTGACTCAAGTTGGAGAAGGAGGAGCAATGACACTCTGTCAGTGTCACTGTAAGGCTCTGATGGTAACTGCACACACTCACTCAACACAGAGGCAATTGCTGTGGCAACAATAAATGCTTCACCTTGCCATGCATGAGAAGTCGAATGGTAAGCGTGACATTGAGACCTCCTTCAGTCGCTTTTATGTCCTTCGTGTTCATCCTGGCCTTGTATCTTCAATACTTGAAAGCAGCTTCGTTTTTCTGGGTTTCTTTCAATTCACTTAATCAACCTACAAAGAAAGAGAGAGAAAAAGTACCATTGAGTGGCCAAAGCTACTCTGAACTGAGAATATCATGTTGTACAAAGCAATTAACATTCCTCCCTTTGATTTTCTGGACTACAGTTTAGTGCTGAAAAGGCTCCTTTGATTATTATCCCTGTCCAACCAATTCTTTAGCCCTTCATGATTACAAGATAAACTCTCCTTTGAAACTTTAAAAATTCTCTTAACTTCCTGTATTTGGAAGCTGAAAGTACAGAGCACAACACAGTGAAATACAATGTTTTCTTCACAGCACTTTCTCTCTGTTAACCTTCACTGTGTGCATATGCACTATATATGTATATAAGCATTTTTTACATGTGCCTGGTGCTGTTTTCATTTTCCTCCCTGTTACTATCTCTTTTGCCTTTCGGTTTTACAGAAAAGATATTTTAGTTTTCTCTCCAGCTAGAGAGAAATTAATTCTGAGCCTAAAGACCAATCCCTGCCAGCAACAGCGGATGACACATTATCAAAGACATCTGAGTTACCAAGAGCCACTTGCTGCTGTAAATCTGGGCACTGTCTGACTTTGTTTTTGTTTACCAGGCCCAGAGGTGGCTCAGTCCCTCAAAGGCCAAAGCTGAGCTTCAGCCCTAAGTAAAAAGAAGATTTTTCTTAATTCCTAATGACAAATTGCAGATTTTTCAGTGATTTACAAAGCCATAAATATCCTAAAATGCTAATGAAAGCTGTAAGGGATGGCTCTGAAGGGATAAACAAGTTGCATTATGAGTTTATTAATGCAAGGACATTTATCAGTACAAAAATAAGGAGGGGGGGGGAGGGGGAGAAAGGAATATTACTAAGGGCAGGAAAAATCCACAGTAGAAAAGTCTTAAAGACTTCTTATTTGGTTCTGTTCTTTTCAGGGCTATCTTACAGAGCATAAAACCCCTAAGCAGACATCACGCCTCTCAGTAACCATCCCTTATTAATGAGAACCCTTTTAGTTTTGCATCTTGGAGCTTCTCAAAAATTTGGCCAGCTTGAGTATTGACTAATGAGCACCTCTAAGGACAAGCATTTTGTGGTTCAGAGCATACAGCAGCGTCTGTCTCACTGGGGTTACAGGCTATTGTCCCCTTGCGGAGACTTCTCAGGCATGGGACCAAACTACTGGAGAGACCTACCACATCATTCCCTTCATGATGTCAGCAGCAATATCACGTAGACTCTTTCATCAACTGATTAAGCTCCATCTTAAGAGTCATTATGCACTGACATACTAGACCAAAGTAAAGCCCATCCAAGTTGAGCATATTATGTGGGAGGGAAGTCAGCAGCAATGCTTAAAGAAAGAGCACAAGAAACATATATGGAGTCATCCCTGACCGACTTGCTGAGCTGCCAGCAATAAGTGACTCAGGGTCTTCTGGGAGACTACATCCAAGCCAGCATTTTCAATAGCTGTTGTGGGACCACTCCTCCACGAATTTGTCTAATCCCTTCTTGAATCCACAGATCTGGTCTCCAAATTTGGTCTCCAAATCCACAGATTTGCTCTCACAGACTAATTATTAGTGTGGGAGGAAGTGCTTCACTTTATCTGGCTTAAATCTGCTGTCACTTCCCCTTGTAACACATTTTGCCCCTCTGTGTATTATATGAAGACCATCCCAAAACGTCACTCCTCTGGTAGCTGATGCTCCTAGTTTCAGCCTGAACCTGAGGGTGGCCAAGCCATTCCTGGTGGTTTTGCTGCTGAGAAATACACTGGAAGATGCAGTTTTCTCTCAAGCTTCCGCAGGACTACTTAGGACCACAGAGAGCTGCTGTGCCTTCAGTGACTGCGGGCAAGCGTGCTTGAGGAGAGTTGAAAAGAGAGAGAAAAAACAACTTTAACTCCCCTTCCTAAAAGCAAACTCATTAGATGCTACCTCAGAGCAGCTCCTGCCCACTCAGTCCATTGCCAGAGCCCATTTTCCCTAACCCAGCATGGACTCATTGTATTTCATACCTTATGGTCTACCACCCAGCCTAGAGCCACCGAAATAAATCCCAATTATTCCACATTTATAGGCTTATCACTTCTATCATGTATCACCCAACCAGATGGAGAAAGGCAGAGGAGAAGCAAGGTGCCTGGGTGAGAAGGCAGAAAACAGAAGCAGCCTGGCCATGCCTCTGATGCACCATGTGTGCATGAGGGAGAATGGAAAATGTCCCAGAGCAGCTGGTAGGAAATGACAGAGAAAAGTATTGGACTCTGTTCTGCTTCTGTAAGGTTAGAGCAGGACTCATGTTAAAATCTGCAAGTGGGTTACCACAATAGTCCCTTCTGACAGGTGCAGAAGGAGGAGTAGAGGAGGCAGCTGTGGTTACTCCCACACTATGGAAGAGAATGGTCCTATGGTGCTCACCTACTGCTTGCTGAGGGAAATGCTCTGGCTCCTACAGCCCAAGCATCTTCTAACTCAGCTCTGTCAAAAAACCAACCAACCAACCAACGCAAAAGCTAACCAACCAAATAAAAAAATCCCCAAACCAAACCCAAAATGCCAAACAGGAGCACTCTGGTGCATAAACAGTAGAATACATCTCAAGTTGGACTTTATGGGAGCATACTTGCTATTTGAGATCTCTACAATGCTTAGGGTGTGCTTGGAAGATTTCACATAAGGGATATGTCTCAAGTAGAAGCAAGGCGTTTAAGACTCACTGTGGACCAAAATTTAGTGATGAAGGTACAGCTGTGCTTCTAATGAAAAGTATTCCCATATGGGTAAAATAATCCCAGACTAGATACACGTTTACAGTTGCTACGGCCTTTACTGCTGTGGTGCTACAGCAGTATGCTCACTTTGGAAAAGACTTTTGGAGGAAAGCCTTTACCCAGACAACAAACCAATCCCCACTCAATCCTGACCTTTCCCATATAAAACCTGAAAATATCTGTATCTTTAGCTAATGCCTTTTCCGTTCTTTTTAAAAACAGGTTAAAAATATATTTCCACCACAGATACTGTTAAAAATGTCACTGCCATCTAATTTTTTGAAGGATTTTCTCTTTGTCCCTCCTCCCAACAAGCTCAAGCCCTGCACCTAGCATTGAAAAGCAGAATTGATGTCTGGGGGAGGGCTGAGAGCCTGTGTGCCTGCAAGGAGCTAGGCAGCTGTGTGAGAAACAAAAGGAATGAATTCAAACAGGCAACCTCACATGGTAAAGAGAAATATGTGAAACCAATACGTGCACCATGAAGACAGAAGAGTTTTTATTATGCCAAAAAAAAAACCAAACAAACCCAACTAAACAATCCCAAAGGAAAATGGACAGGGGAAATTATAGTGATATTCAGCAGAAATCATGCCTAATTTACATGAGGACATTTAAACTTAGTCATCTAGTTCCAATGTAGCTATAGGTTTTAAGAAAGAAAACTTCAATAAGGGAAATATAAGAACAACCAGTCTGTGACATTAAATCTGTCATTTCCATAATAAATGGAATCATCCCAAAGGAGGGGTAGCTATGGAGATGATCAAGCCATAGGGATGGGGGCAGGAAAAGACAGGGGCTGAACAAGGAGACCAAGACATGAACAGAGAACATGAACAAAGAGAATTATCATGAGTTATAAAGTTACTATGAGTTAGGAAGTTGGACAGTAATACACTGATATGAAAAAATAGAGTTGATTTATGTAGCAAGAACTCTTAGAAAAAAGAAGCTTTATTACCAGAAAAAAAGAATAAAAGGATAGTAAGAGTGATCAAAAAAGAATGGAGAAAACTGAAACACAGGCAACCATGAAAAGGCTGTAGCTAAGTCCCCTTGATCAGAAGCCTCCAGGTGGAGGAAGACCTCCTGGGAACTGGAAGAAGTACATTGTCAGGGATCATGATGAGAAAAAAAGGACTCCTACTTTCAGCAGATCAGAGTTCTTCAGGGACACATTTATGCTACTCACATGATTTTAGTCTTTTACTTAAACTGCAGGAAATATAGGAAAGGAGGGAGAGACTGAAAGGAGCATTAGAGTAATATGTATGACTATGGGACAAGAATTAATGGCATTATCAATAGAAATCAATACACTCAGCCATATATGTAAGGTTTAAAATTAAAAATCATCTGTCTGCCACAGAAAGGTTCATGCTATCAAATGAGGGAATAAGTACTTTGCTTTCAAGCTCTTTAATAAGCAAAGCAGCTATTACCTATGGCTTTTCACTTGAAAATAACATCTCTGGATATTAAAGGAACAGTGCAATTATACAGAAAAAACACTAGCAGAAGTTAGCTCCCCCACCCCAATCTGAAGTGAAATCAAAACAAAACCAGCTACAGTTGTATTATTTTGTTTCAAGGAGCTTCTTTTCAGAAATGGTGAAAGTGATAACAATCACCAGCTATTTACAGTCTCAGCTGAAGCAAAAGACAACTGGACTTTTGCTAAACATATGCTTCTTCAGTTTCTGTGTCAACTGAAGGATGAAGGCATCTTCTGTTACTGAACCATATTGTTGTGAAGTTACTTCAGATCTCTGAGAGCTCTGTTGTGAGGGATTCTGTGGGAAGCTTCCATGGAGGTTAAAGGAGCTGGTGAGTTCTGGGAGATTTTCAAGAACACTCCTGGAAGCACAAAACCAGTTCATCTCCCTTCAAGGTAAGGGAAGCAGACTGAGTAAGAGACCCCCTTGGATTATCTGCGATCTGGATGCCCACAATAATGTAACAGTAATAACAGTGACAACTCTTCAAAGGATTTCTTTCCCATTAATAACTATTTCAGAAAGCAGAAAAAAAAAGAGTGCTTTGAAGCACTCCAGTTTTATACAGAAGCCTTACCAGGAGAATCTGATTAATGAACAATAGCTAAGGAAGTGAAGTCAGTATTAAACTTTCTACTTTACCAGTTCCATCTCTCAAATTACTATAAAAGACTGTACACAAAGAAATGAGATTATACATTTGATTCACATCCTTATAACTTAAATCCCCAAATAGATTCAATGTTAATCTCTTAACTCTTTAATTACATGAACAAGATTTGAAGAACCTGGCTTCATTAAATTGTCATATCATGGCCCATTTCAAGTAAGTTGATAGTTGGGATGGATCCAAAAATCCAGCAATGAGAAAATTAATTCTTTGTATTAGAAGAACAAAATATGTGTGTATGTGTGAGTTGGTAAAAAAGGTTTTCACTAAAAAGATAAGATGAAGGAATAGCTCAAAACCAAGATTTAAAGACTAGAGAGAACAAGGTTTCAGAAAACTCAAAAATCACATGCTCAAAGAGATCTAAAAACCAATAAACTGATAAGAAAGTGAGCTGAACTTGGACCACTGAAATAAAATACAGTTCTACAAAAAAAGTGGTAAAATATTGGCTCAAAAACCAAAGGGAATAAAAGAGCAGCACATTATTGCACCAGTTAACAGCTATCAACAACACACAGTTTATACACCTTAGCAGCAATTGCACCAGTTAACAGTTATCAACAACACAGTTATACACCTTAGCAGCCACAGGCTTCTTTTACTAATTACTGTAAAAACCTCTGTATCTCTGATATGCTCAGCTCTGTAGTTACTACATATACCTGGCAGTAGCAGGCTTGCCAAAGATGTAAACCAGTAAGGAAATAACAGATTGAAAAAAATATCAGAACAACTTCTAAAGGCAACAGCAAGTATAAAACCTGACAAGACTCCAGGAATCCTGCCTTTTGAATGCAGTTTTATGAAGTAGGTAAAGCAGCACTAGCTTTTCCTTGAGGGATACATTTAACACTATTTTGTCAGAGGAAGAACCTATCTATCGAAGAAGCTGTCTTTGTGTTCTCCCTAAAATGAGAAATGCCCATACCCCATACAACTGTCTCATTTGCTGAAGATCACTTGATGTCAAATAATCTTTGACGATAACAGCAAAAGATTAGAGACTTATGTTTTCCATTCTCAAGTGATGGATGTTTAGCTGCTGAATTTCAGGTATATGAGTTCCATTCTTTAAATGGTTCACTCTCACTCATACTCTTGCTCATATGCTTCAGTCAATGGCACTGGTTGTTCCCTTTTTGATTTATTAAAGGAAATGAACAGCAACATATTTATTGACTCTTCTACTTGTAACATTTTCTGTAAAGCCTTTTGAGTAAACAATATGGCATGGTGAATTTATTACAGGAAGAACTCACAGAAGCACAACAAACACTATTACCTCATTACTCACAAAAATGTTCAGTGATGAATTACTTATCTAATACAAATTAATGTCAAAATACTATGCTGTTTGTGAATAAACAGCTACCCACTTCGACAAAATATAGGAAGTTATTCCCTTCAGAAAACACCACAAGTCAAACAGGTAATAAATGTTATCAAATGCCTGGAAATCAAGTCTCAAGAAATCTAGAAAAACTTTACAATGGCTTTCAGTAAATGCCAAACAGATCTGTGATCCTGAGGGAAGTAATGAACTCCAGGCTATGGAAAACACAGTGATTCTTTTGCCAATGATACCTTCCATCTTTCTACATCTTTCTTTTTCTTTTTTTTTTTTCCCCTTTCTGCAATTATTCCAGAAAGAATTACCTTGGCAGGAATGCAGAGAGCATCTTTACAGTTTGCCATGAGCTAAAAAACACCTGTGCACATCGATATTTCGTACAGATTCACTACCCAACTAGCTCTTCTGCACATGTGAAAATGCCACGCAGCTAAAAGATAGGAGCTGCTATGTTGGACTAATGAAACATAAACCCCTCCACAAGTAAGGAAATTGTAGCATCCCACCATAAATTATTCTGTACAAATATTCTCTGGGAGTATTCAACAACGAGCTCAGGATGGACCAGAAGGTGTTTTCCTTCCTTTCCTAACAGCATGCAATATAATTAACTATAAGCTTTATCATGGACCAGTTTGCAAGATCAGGGAAGACAATACGCACATATGGTAGCTATTTATCAAAGAATAATTTCTAATCACAGCTTTGAGCGCAAAAGCAGCTTTACCTGCTGCTTTATCCTGTGGCTCCAAACCCTCAAGTTAAGAATTTCTCAAATCTTTGTTTTCATGTTGCTCAAGTACTGAATAAAATTTTTGCTTGACTTGCTTATGTTCAGCTAAGAAATACACACTCCAACTAACTTGAATTAATCATTCCATGCAGTCTAGATAATAAATCTAGTAATGTACATATAAATCACAATGAAGCTGGGTTAAAAATTGAACAGATTACCGACAGCAGCAGAGTGGTCTCTCCAGCACAGAGATGCTTACAAGAATGCCCTACCATACAAAACCAGATTTTCAGTCCATACCTGTTCCTGAAAAAACCCTATATTCTGAGGACCTAAACACTCTGAATGTGTGTTACATTTGTTAAATGACATCTCTCCCCTTAAGTCAAATACATGACTTTGACATTTCATCAGTTAAATATTTTTTGTTTGCAATAATGTTTCAATTGTAAATTTACCTTAGTTTAAAAGCAAATAAAACAACTAAAAATGTTCTGGGGCGTTCAAACTTTGCTTGTTGATTTAAAAATAAATGCACTTGCAGCAAACGAAAAGAGTCAAGCCTAAAGAGATGTTCTTTCTTCAATTTTAAAAATATGAATAGAGAAATCTTTCACATTGTCTATTTCCAAGATACTTTAAGTAAGCAAGATTTATATACCTATATAAAAAGATATATTGTAAAATATGGTATGCATATATATATAGAATATGGTTAAATGCTGCAAAGTAAGAAAGATACATTTTTTTACATGGCTGATGTGGACAAATGTTAAAAGATTGCTGGAGCATAATCTAATAAGCAAATACTAACAATAGCATCATTTTAAAATGACATTTTTATCAGTCACAAACCCAGTCTCACGGATGTAAAGGAGGATTATAATTTTCTTTGACAGTACCTTTCTTTGACAGCACAAGAGTACAGACAGCTTTTTATTGATCAAAGTAAAAAAAAAAAAGCCCACACCCAATAGAACAGCCCAGGAAACATGGGAGCTTCTGTAATGGGAAACATTAACCCATCGAGTATGTTCCCACTGGGCACAAAATAAACAGATATTTAACTATGTATGTATTTTCGTAATTCCATCAATGTTGAAATGATATCCGCCCTAGAATATATATTTGTCCAACCCATTTGTAAATGAAATGTTTTGCACACGTATCCATTTCAATAAATGTGAGTCAGCTGTTTCACTCAATCCAGTACAAAACATGGCTGTTGGTTAGGGGAAAGAGACTAATAGTAATAATACATTTCAACTTATTAAGAAGAAAATATTACATATTGATATAATTGAATCGCTGACACAAACAAGTAAAAATATCACTTTTGCAATCTTGTTAATTATGTTATTTACAAGACTGTGATTTGAAAATCCATTCAACTTCCCTAGATGAATAAAATAAATACTCATTAAAAAGCAAAACAAACAAAACACCAGGAAATTCATCTGGCATCTAAGGGAGGTAAGAGGAAAACCAAAAGCAGCACTACAATGTCCTGCAAGGTCGCTGGAATTGTTGCCTTCAAAAGTCATGCTCACAAGATGAATATTTCTCAGTCACTTGTGGTTAGTCAAAACATATAGCATTATAAGAATTTCACTGTGAAAGTCGGGAGTGCAGTGGGTAAAAAACTCCGTAAGTTCCCAGAGCTTCATTTGAAACTAGATTTAACAAAAATCCACATCAACCAGCCCACAATAAATGACTCTTTTATGGGCAGTCAATACAGAGCCAAACACGTGCCAAGATTTAAGTCACTTAAATCAATATTTTTGTCACTGATTTAAACCAAGAGAATCTTTAAAACTCAAAAGCAAGTCTAATTGATGAAGTATTCAAAACCAAAAAAAAAATAATCAAAAGTTTATTTATTAATGACTTCAAACTGCCAGGTGTAAAGTGAATCACTGTATCTTGCTCTAGCACTGGGAAAAAAAAACAGCGCTAAGGCTATCCATTGGTTACCTCTGTGCAACCTGTACAAAGAAAAGAGCCTATTTTTTACATAAAAAACTCATTTGCTTCACAAAGTTACTCACCTGAAACAGAGATTCATGAACTACCTGTCCTTTTGTCTATTCTTCAGTTCCTTTCTTTTCAAATACACTCATACTGTATTGCTGGATCACGGTTGGACATGATGATCTTAAAGGTCTTTTCCAACCCAGTTGATTCTATGATTCTATGACTGATTCTGCATATATCTCTATACATATACCCTACATATACAGACATATCCCTGTATCTGTGATATGTACAGGATATATACACACTATACTGCATATATATATATACTATATATACATATAGTGATAGGTATGTATATATATATGTGTGTATATACCAGTATATACCAGTTTCAGTGCTTTGAAGAGATAAAGAAATGCCTGATGTTTCAAGTTCACACAAGTTTCATGGAGCCGCAGCCTAACTGGAGGTTGGCTGGATGGTGGCTCCACCTCAGGAGAATCTTTGGTCCAAACCCAGCAGTGAACCAATACAATCCCCCCAGAAGCCTCAATGTTTGGAGGAACTCCCCACAAAAGGTGCTTTAAGCAGACACAGGATACACATCTGGGTTTTTTTAGTTGCTCTGAGTAGCTTTGCTGCTCATACACAGTTTCATGGAAGTAACTCTATGTGAAATTTGGTCCTGTATTATTTCTGAAAACAAGGCCGGACCTGTGCTAATGCAAAGGGTTTAATGCTGCCCTTACATTCCCACCTTTGGCTTGGGTCCATTTGCTTATTTAAAGGGGGAAAAAAAAAAAAAGTAGAGATTCAAGAGAAGGAACTTGCTGACTTACTGCAGAGACTCCGGAGACATGCTGAGGAATGGGTTACTATAAAATAAAAACATAAAAAAGCCTTACTGAATTTTTGGTGGTAACTACATCAGTAACTAAAAGATGGCATTAGCAGAACATTAATGACAGTCAAATGGTAGGACTGTGGGCATTATAAAGGAGAAAAGCTCAAATATGAGCTGAAAGATAGCAACCTGAAAAGAAGCACAGTGGAAAAAAGTATGGCAATACATTTACAATGCAAGTAATAACAAGCAATACATTTACATTACAATACATTTACAATACATTACCATATATTTACAGTACAAATATGACAACTAGGGAAAACCAATTCTTAGTACTAAGTCAAATCCTGAAGGCAATGATGATACAAAAGACCTGAGGATGACATAAGGCTGCAAATTATAAGTTGAAAACTTATACTTTTACAAGGAAAAAATGAAAGGGAAAAAAAAAAAAAAAGAAAGAAAAAGCAGGAGTTCCTTGAAAGGAAAGCAGGAAAACTATTAACAGAAAATCAGACAGCGATGGAGGTGGATCTTAGCCAGCAACAAATGAGGCAGTATTTGAAAAGGCTACAACATTAGAGGGAACCAAAGAAGAGGAACTAGGATGCTGCAAGTGTGTCTGGCTGGTGCAAGGATGAGTTTACTGCCCAAAAAGAAAGAAATTAAAGCTAAATTTCTGTCCCTAAAACCTGTTTGAAGTATCTCTCAGATTGAATGACATTATCCAGAAGAGACAGTGCCTCTGTCATTTCCATGTAGCAAGGTTGCTTAAAGCTCCCTGAAGCCTTATAACTACTACACTGCAATCAGAAGAGACACTCAACACTGGGAAAGCTGGCTCAGGCCTTAAACAGAATTTAGACAGAGTGCCTATTTTATAGGAAATTCCACCTTGCAAAGTTTGCTTTCATTCCAGATTGAACCAAAGCATCAAATTTTGAAACAATTTAGTATGTGTGCACGAGTATGTGTTTGTGTATGTTTTAGTATGTTTGCCTACATACTTGCTTTTCTACAGCTAAACTTTTATACAGGCTTCAACTTGCTGATTTTATATTCTGTTAGTCATAATATTTGTCAAAGTTAAAATAATATCTTTGCAACAGAGAACCAAAATGACACAATTCTACAATTTTGTGAAGGCAGTATGGCCTGCCTTTATCAAAGTCTTCCATTTAGTTTTTTTATTAGCAAATCAACACATTCCCACAGACCATTTATATATTGACAATTGGAAACAAAAAGAAAGTCTTGAAAAATCTCTATCTGCTATTCTATAGAGTCATTTTGTAATGGAAATGAAACAGTCAAATGAACCACTGAGATCTTTTTACTCTCTGGTTTTCAAAACTTTGTGAGTTCTCTGTGTCATTTAAATATTTACAAGTGCCCTGGCATTATTTTTGTTGAAGTTTGGGAGAAGAGGGAGGTTTTGGAGATCTTTTTTTTTACCTTTATTTAGTCAATAAGTAAGTTAAGTTGGTAAGAGAAAAAGGAGGTCACACAGTATTCAAAAAGATAAAATACTTGTTTTCTTTTTTCCCCTCCAGTGCTCTGTGTTGAAATCTGAAAAGCCCTGTTTCAGATTCTGCACTTTGCTATTGCACACGTAATAATAGGACACACTAGCCTTTGATACAATTCTCTTCAGGGAACAAAAGCTTCCTTTGGCACAACTACAGCCACTGCTTGTTGTAGGTTAACACATGTCTTTCCAGTCAAGCATGATTAATAACTGTTAAAAAAAAATGCTCATGACCCATGGCAAGTATTCTTTCAACTATAATACCAGCATTATGGGCTCTGAATCTCAGTAATTTTAAAATGTGCTTCTACAATGGAACTATAATTTAATTACTTTTTCTGCAGCCTGTTCCATTTTGTTTCATCACTTTGATTGCACCATGCGCTTGGCAGCTTATGGAAGACTGCATCTGCCTCCAGGATTATTTCAGTGGGCTCTTTCGACATCTGTTTCTGAAAATGACTTTATTTGCAGTGGCATAAAGAATAATCAGAGACTTGTTTAATCCAGATAAATTGGAGACAAGAAATACACAGAGTTGGAGGCAGGGAAAAGACAGGGGAGAAAGAGAAAGCAAATCTATGCTGCATGCTGCAGAAGACATCAAAATAATCTGACCTGTTTCTGCACTTCTGAAAATGTTGTTATCTGATGGAAGGTATGATAAATGAAAAGATGAGTCACTAAGTTAGCTCCTTTTAATGTTGGGGTGGAGCTCATAGATGAAATACCTAAGACATTCTAGCTAAAGCTTCATGCCGTGCTTGATCAGTTTAATATAATTTTCATTAACTACATTTGCAACCTCATCCCCTGAGAATTACAAAGCAGTATGAAATGATCTGCAGCAGTTGACAGAAGTCTCTATAATAAACAAGCTAAACCCAGGCTCCAGCATGACCTGACACCCTTCCAAACGTGGCTACAGCCAGCACCTGTTGCAGCATGCCATAGCCCAGCACACAGTTGAGCAATCACCCTGATGGATAACTTCCCATATATTAGCAGGTGAGGACTGGGTCACCTGTGTATCAGATGAGCAAGCACAAGGCATCTACCACATGCCTGTGCCTGTATCAGATTGTATTCAACACAATGGAAACCACCATTGGCGACTGCTGTTTATTTTTGTATTATGGGTGGGTTTGTTAACCCACAAACCATCATAAGTATTTAAAGAAGTGTTCTCTAACAGATCACAGGTGTTGATCAGGTTTTGGTTTGTTCTTTACTCTTTTTAGTTTTTTGCAGTGGGTGAACAGGTATTTGTCAATATATCATCCACCACCTCAACAAGTGCTGCATGAAGGCACCTCCAGCAAGAGAAGAATGACTGAACAAGACATGTAACGTAGCTTTAGCGACCACAACTACTAAAATTCAAAGCACCAGAGTGGGCAGACCATAACGATAAGAAGCCAAACAATCCCCAACATGCTCTCACTTTTGAGAGTTTAAAATCTTGCCTGTCTTCTTGTTCCTTTCCTTTGGAGATTTCTTCTGTGTTATTTGATGGTCTTCTGGGCTCTGTAGCAAGCACATCAGGAACAGTCACACCAAACAGATTACCCAGATGGTTTGGACACATGTATTTTGCTAGAAATCTCTTAAAGACAAACCAAAAGGAGGCCATACAGTTCTCAAAAAATAATAAAAAAAAAAATAAAAAAATAATAAAAAAAATCACTGTTCCAAAAAATAATAGGTGTCCTGCAAGCGCACAATAGCTGGACCTAAACAACTTGGCAATAGCCTAATTCCTGTAGTTGTGTAGCCTTAATTAGCTGTCATGAGCTTTTCTTTCACAGGCTTTCCTTTCTCATGTGGCCAGCCTGACTCTTGCCCCAGTCAAATGCAGTCCCATTCAGCAAATTTATCCCTCCAGGGTATGTAACTCCCTACACCCTAAAAGACATGATTTTAAGAGGTCCCATGCACTATGCTGCTGTCCCCATGGGAAGGTCACAAAAAGGAAAGGCATTTCCTCACCTTTTCTCAGCAAAATCCAGCAGGTGAGCTGAGGGCGCTGAAAAGCTCAAAGCTGCCACATTGCCGATCTACTTACAGGCAATAGGAGAAGCAAAACTCCTCTGGCAACTTGCGTGTCTAGTAACTTGGCAAGCTTGACAGACTGCATTTGGAAGCCTGGTTGTTTTCTAAAACGACATAATCCCCAAAGCAAACACCTCCAACTCTTGGAAGGAAACACAGAGCAAAACGAAAATACACAGCTAACAAAAAAGAAAACAGTCATCAGTGTATTTTGCTGAAGAGCTTTCTGAAACCCGGGAGAACAAGATTCTCTCCTTTCTATCTCTCTAATGTCTGAAGAAAAGGTGAAGATTCGATAGATGATATCGCTTATTTGCAGAAGGTTTCTACTTGGGTAAAACAGGCGGGGAGGCTGTCCTGAAGAGAAATAGGTTCCAGTGGCAGGGCATGCCTGTGAAAATCCTATTAATAGAAATTACTGACAATTATTTTCCTTTTTTCTTTCTTCGTCTCCTTCTCCTTTTTTTTTTTTTTTTTTTTTTTTTTTAATTAAATTGTAATTTCCTCCCTTCATTTTCCACCTCAAAAGCATGGGCTACAACACAGCAGTTTTGCGAGACCAATAGCCATGCAAAGAAATTACTCATTGTTTTTCTAGAGCCTCAGAGTAACTGTACGTGGCATAAGACCTGCAGAGGGTTATTACAATTTGATGAGGCTTTGTCATCTTGCCAGTATTACCAAAGAACAAAAGCCATCATGCTTAATTAGAAATTCTCCCTAAAGAATTTAGACGAATTTACTGCTCAATAGTCAAGGTGAGTTTGCCACTGAAGTACCAGCTAATGACCACTACTGGACAATGAGTAGATGTCTGTGCTGTACTACTGGTGAGATGCGGCTCAGTAGCACCTCTGTCATCAAATCATAGAATGGTTAGGGTTGGAAAAGACCTTAAAATCAGAATGTTTCATAAAAAGTGTCATTAAAGACAGGGTAAGTGTTTGAACATATAGATGTTTACCTGAGCGAAGTAACATG
>JAVHNF010078576.1:0-12518 GCA_034783455.1 Micropsitta finschii | reverse complement strand
CAGCTCTTCCCAACCCAGCTCCCTCACAAGGTGCTGACCAACAGCTGTTGCGAGGGAACAAATGATGAGGGCAAAAGCAGCCAAACCCTCTGCTGAGCTGCACCTTCACTGTGCATTTCCAGGAATCTCATGGTGGACGGGGTAGCAAGGGGTCTCAAGGGGGTTAGCTTGGATCTACAGGCCAGCATACATTGACACCAAGATGTTTACTACCCATCTACCTCTTGACACTTCAGAGGAACAAAGCCTGAGTAGACCCAGCCGTGCCCACACTTGGGACTTCTCCATCCCCCACTTACTATGGGGGCAAACCCCTGTGAGACTCCAGCTCAGTCTCAAGGACTTGCTCTTCCTTCACTGGCATCTGCAGCATTACTTGTACTATGCTAAAGGTGGTGAAACAGGAAGCCAGCAGCAGTGGAGGTGCTGTTCTCTATATAATGTCTGAGAGGTGCCTGGAAAATATGTCTTGATCAGCTTAAAAAGCCCCTGCTAAAAGGGGAGGGAGGACCTGGGCTGAGGAGAAGGGCAGGAGCTGTTTGGGCTCATGTCTCCTGTAGGGATCCCCTATACACACAGACACTGCATGTGCTGTGACTAGGGCTTTCAGTTACCTTCCACCAACCTCTCCTTTGGACCCATGGAGATACAGGTCTGGGTCATCCCATGGGATGATTATCTTTCTTGCTGGCAGTGCGGGGCTGCTCCCCCATGCTTTGCTGCCTCTCGCCAGCCCCTGCAGTGCAGGGAGCCTTGGGGCTGCCTGCAGCAGCTCCAGAGGTTTAGTTTTAAACAAAACCTTTGTCGTGTTGCAATGCTTCACATGGGGAGGAGCTGCAGAGGTTTCCTGTGTGGTAAGTGAGGTTGAAAGAGCATGCTAGTGATGGGTGTCTCACTCAGAGATTGCTCTTGCACATGCTATCGGCAATGGATTGTGGGGTGCAGGCTCTTTCCCCTCTTCATTCCTGAAGGAGGTGAACAGAGCTGTGCCCTGTCCATGGATAAGTCACTTGTGTATCCAAGTGGAAATTTTACTAGAGGCCTTGCAGCTGGATGGCTGCTTGCAGGGAGCCCAGGCTCTCCACAACCTTGAAGCCGTATCTGGTGTGGCCGGGTAGTGGGAGGAAGAGGGAGAGGAAGGCTCCCTCCTCAGCACTTGCAAGCGAAAGCACCTCTCTGGCTCCCCTGGGATGGCTCCGCTTGCCCACCCCATGGGTAGAAGATGTCCTCCCCTTTCCCACCCCTCCATCCTGGTGGCTGCCCTCTCCTCTGGGGCTGCCTGCCTGGCCTGCCCCAGCCAAGGGAGGTGCACAGGGGACTCTTGCACATCATTGGTCTGAGAAGGTCTCCATGCCCTTAAAGAGAAGGTGGATTTTCTGCTGAGCCACCCGAGAAGCCCTTTTATACCTCCTTACTCAGGCAGCTGCCTGCAGCCCGCCAGTCTGTCCTGTCCAGCCAGTGGGACTCCCTGATTTTCTCCTCCAGACGGGTGAGCCGTTTTGCATGTCTCTTAATGACCCAGCTTGCTCTTACGGGGTAATGGGGGAGAAATTCACTCACCTGAGTTCTAGGGAGATAAATACCAGGTGGGGATGACCTGCTGGGAGAAACGTGGGTGCTAATAAAGCATTCTCCATCCTTTGCCTGTTAGAGAAGGTCTGTGCATTGAAAGTCTTCATCTTTTCCGGTGACCTTTCTCTTTGGTTTCGTGCCTTCTCTTCCTTTGGTTGGTTCTGCTCTCCAGCTTGAGTGGTGAGGGCAAATGGAGCCATAGGCTCCCTAATGCTGACCTTCCGTGGGACATGGGATGCGGGATCCTTGTCTGCGGTACCTTGGCGACGTTCCCTACTTACACCCCTTCCTCCATTTCCCAACCTGGTCCTTGCAGTGCCTTGCTCCCCAAAACCCCTCTCATCCAGATTTACGGTGTCCTCCCCCCAGAACAGGTGACTTAAAGCCCCCGTTGCAGGCAGTGAGCCGCAGCCTGGCGTTGTCCCCTCTCTTCCTCAGCATTGCTGCCGCTGAGGCGGGTGCGTGCGCGCATGGGGCAGGGGTGTCAGTAAAAATAGCTGGCGTTCCTCGGCCGCCCTGGTCCTCAGCTGCAGCCCAGCACCTGCGGTGGCTTTTGCTTCGCATCGCCCCGACCTCCCCGAGTCACGGGGCTGGCACTGGGGACGCGCTGCCGTCCGAGGAGACAGCTGCAGCTCCTTCTGCAGCTCCCTGGCCATTTTTAGAAGCACTTTCCCCCCTCCTCCCTGAAGTAATGTGATGGGCCTGCACATTTTCCAGGATAAAGTTTCCTTGGCCCTCTAAGCTGTGCCTCCCCCCCGGCCATGAGCCCCCGTTAACACTTCACCTTCTGACTTATCCTCCCACGTCTGCAGATGGATGTGTTATGGGGGCTCTTTTGCTCTGCAAAGGTCTATCTTATTTTGGCCTCAGCAGCACTTCTGCATCCTTCCATTAGGAGACATGAGAAGGAGATACTGCTCTGCTAGAAAAGTAAAATTCTGTTTACAGGGAAATGATTTACAGCAAAACTGTGCTTTTCCATCTCTTCCCTAATATGCTGCGTTGTACCTGTAAAATTTCCACTTGAAGGAAGTGCAAGGAATTGCCTGGGGAAACTTGCTGTGCCTTTACCAATTCAACAACAACCCCATTCTATGTCATCTGTGGCAAGGTTGTCACAACAGGTTCCCCTGCCCCATGCAACGGGTGCATATACTGGCAGCAGCATCCTCCAAAGTCTTTCCTTGTCATCTAGGGTCCCGGCCACCCCTCCACAGGCTTTGGGGTATTTCTGATTCATGAAGCGGGAGAAAGGCTGCGTGGCAAAGTGAAGCAGTAAACTGAAAATTGCCTTTTCCTTGTCTTACTTCATTTCATAAAATGGTTTGTTTGGGGTCAAACAAGAGACATACCTGCAGGAATCAGTATCACAAATCTCTCCCTTCTGGCCCAGCACTTTTTGGTCTGGTTCAGAAATCCCCTGATGCTGAGGTTTTTGTGGCTGTGAGGAGACACATATTTGGCTCTTATCCACAAACAGCAGTCTAGTTCCCTATATGATGAGAATTAGGAGAAGTTGGGAAATAAGAGCAAACCTGTTCCTCTTTTTTTGGTTGGTTTTTTTTTTTTTTTTAGAGGAATCTTGCTTTGTTTTTAAACCCAAGGAAGTCCCCACCAGCGTGAATAACTGTGAACCTTTTTTCTTGGTTTTCACTGCAGGCCCACAACCATTTAAAGCAAGATGTCTGAGTAAGTTCCCATTTTTCTGTCTCTGATATGTTGCTGGCATTTAAGAACTTTTGTTTAACCGCCAGCTTTTTATGCCTGTTACTATTCCTCTGCTTGTTTCCAATTAGGATGCTAACTTTCCCTTTTCTCTTCCCCCTTTCCTCTTTCTCTTCCTTCCATTCATTGTCCATCTGCTCTTCCTGAACAGTGAAGAGGTAAGTGTGTCTTGCTGGGGTTTTTCCTTTAGCGATGCTCATGGTGAAGCCAATCCTGGCTTCACCATTCCTCCTTAGGACAAGCGCCTGCTGGTTGTGCGTGTGTAAGAACGGTTCATGGCAAGGCTTGCCGGTTGCTGACTCCTCCTGGTAAAGATGGGGAGGAGAAGAAAAATCCCATTTAAACGTCTTTTCTGCCTCCTGGCTTGGAGTTAAGATGCTTTTTCCCTCTTTTCCTGCTTCCCCAGCCAGCCACGAGATGGTGCTGGGAAGGCGGTGGTACAGAGCTGACTGTCCATCACCAATCCACCACCCAGCCCTGGCATGGTATCCCCTCATCCTTCCCCACACCTAGCCTCTCATTCTCTGCCCACCAAGCACTGCCAAATCATTTTGCAAGGGCAGTCCAGGGAGACCTGGAAGCATGAACAGAGTAGAGGTTGCATTCTCAACGTGTTCTCTCTGGCTTCTGGCAGAGCTGGAGTGGTGCCGGGCTCAAAGCCTGGCGGCGGCTGGTGTGGAAGGGCTGTGCATGGCTTTGTCACTCTGCATCGCCTCTTAGCAAGTTGCTCCATCCTTCATCTCTGCTTGGCATCTTCCCATACATCCAAAATAGCACAAGCTTGAGCTTGTCAGCACTGAGAGGAAAGAGGATTTCAGGGACACAGAGAAACTCCACAGTATGGTGCTGATGTCCAACAGGTGCTTTTATTCCCCATCAAACCCAGTGCCCCCAGAAAAGGCTGGGAGGGCACACTGTGCTAAGGTACCAGTTTTCAGATGGAGGATAAGCCTGGGCTAACAGTGCTCAAGGGATCTGCTGTGTCATGGTCCATACCTGGATTCATGTGATCAAAATCAATTAATGGTGCATTGCATCTCTGAGCTGGATGCCTTTTCTCTGCTGAACCCTCCAGCCCTGTCAGGAGGTCTTTGGCACCATTTGCATATGCAAACCATGTCAGATTTTGTTACATTTTGCTCTGCAGATCCTTATCCACTTCCTCCTCTATGCAGCACAGTCTCACACTCAAATGCTGCTTTCAAATCCCCCATACAAAATGCCAGGCTGTGCCATATCAGAGTGTGGCGGGAAGCCTCTTCTTTGAGTGCCACTGGTTTGGGAACCAACTGTGTGTCAAGCCATCCTCACTGGCAGGGCTGCAGATCCTCAGGGGACTGTGGGGTTGCATGGGGAAGGGGAACAGCAAGGGGAATAGGCACCTGATAACCTGCTTTTATCTTGTTCCTTCCACTCGCAGAAAAAAAGGAGGGCAGCCACTGCCCGTCGGCAGCACCTGAAGGTACGTGGCACTGCTGGGGCTGGGTGAGGTGTGTCCCTACCAGCCTATCTCCTATCCTGAGCCTGACAGCTCTTGGCATTATTCCTCCTGGAAAAGGCAATAATGCACAGTGTGAAAGCCTCCCATCCCACTCCTTACTGGGTCCCCATCTGTATCCCTTTGCTTGGAGATGCTGGTATTGATGGGGAGCTCCCCAAGCTGCTTCTTCATCATGGTTCTCCCTCCCTTGCCACCACCCTATGTTGACCATCTTCCTGCTGTCTTCCAGAGTGCTATGCTCCAGCTTGCTGTCACTGAAATAGAAAAAGAAGCAGCTGCTAAAGAAGTGGAAAAGCAAAACTACCTGGCAGAGCATTGCCCTCCTCTGTCTCTCCCAGGATCCATGCAGGAACTTCAGGTAATGACTTCTTTAACCCTTTTGCTGTGCCAGAGCAGAAGAGATTTTGCTCTATCAGTCAGCCTGGTGAATATAGATTGGCCTTCCCATCTTGACCCCCTTCTTACCTGTGGATGCCCTGGAGCTGGCTGGATAAGAAAAAGGGTCTGGGTAGCAAGAAAGCTGCATTTCTAATAGTGTGTTGAGGCAGCATTTGTGTGAAGCCAGCAGCACGGAGACCAGGAGCTGGCCTGCAAGCTACCCAACTGGTGTTGACCCCATCTGGTCTATTGGACTGGGGTCTTTCAGAGCCAGAGTGGTCAGGAGAGAGGAATCGCATGTAAGTCCTTGAAGTAAACATCCCTCTCTGCTTTTCTTTGCAGGATCTGTGCAGAAAGCTTCATGCCAAGGTAGAGTCAGTGTACATCAGCAAAAAAGAAATGCCTAGGACTGTTACATGTCCACAGGTAGCACTTGAAGGTTGAGTAAATACAAGGGACTTTCTGATAACAGCTGGTAGGCAGTGCTCAAATTGTGTCAGAAAGATGAGAAAGAACTATATGGATGCCCAGTATACTGACAGAGCAAGATCAGCCAGTATTTTAAGGTAATATCATAGGAAAAAAATAAGGAACAGAAAGCTGGTATTAAATGTGCAAAACAACCAGCCATTTATTTACTAATATGGGTTTTGGTCTAGATATTAACTTAAGTGTTTAGTTACATCAGTCCCTACATAGGAAAGCACTCAGGCATGTGCTTACTGTTGAATATGTGCCTTAGTCCAACAGACCATGTAGAAGCTTGAACATTTGCCCAGAACTAAGTGCATACTTTGTTAACTTGATGAACTGGGACCATCTGACCCTGCAGTCTTTCCAGAAGATGATGGGCCAAATATCGTTAATATCTGTAGAAGTGGTAGTATCTCCTTGTAATTGTTTCTCTCGTCTTCGTGATAGCATCTTTCTTTGTATTCTGCAGGACTTACAAGGACAGCATCAATTTAAAATCTACTAGCTTAAAACTAATTTAAATATCAGGTGCTTCTCAGAAATAGAGTCCAGAATCATGATTACTGAAAAAGAATATTTTTTCCTATCTTTTTGTATTTATTTGCTCTATCTGTATTCTCACTTTCTATTTCATCCATGTTTTAAGTATACTGGATTGCTTTAGTCTTTCAAAAACCTTGGGGAAACAAAACAACAAAACCAACCCAAACATCAAACATTTTACTTCACCAAACTAACGTTATCTTTTTATGAAGGATGAGCATTTAGTGTGCCATGTAATACATATGTAAGTTTGTAAATAAACAGCAAGTTTCATTGCTGACAATATCACTGAATATGATTCCATTCCAAACTTGTTAAATTTACCATACAGGCTTTTTAAGGAGCTATAAGATATTACATCCTCCTTCATAAAGTTATTCTGTCAGAAAGTAAACCAACTTATTAGATGTCTTTGATATGGCTACTGTAAAGATAATTTTGAAGTAAACTGAGATTTTCATCTGAAAGATTCCAGGATTCAGGATTTGTTTTAACTATTTATGTATATGATAGTGCAGGGAAAAGTTGCTACTGAGGCAGGCAATGCTTCATGGGTTATTTTGTCGTGGGTATTTTGTCATGGGTACTTTGTCAACTTTATAAGTGATTAAATTTAAACATTAAGAGGCAAAATAACTTCAATGTAATCACACAAGATAGTAACTAGATGAGAATAAAAATCAGAATTTTCAAATTCCAACTAACAAAAAAATTGTGTAAGTTCCTGCTTGGCTTATTGGGAAGACATCACATACAAATAAAGGAGTGATGATATTAAAAGTAAGTTTAGATGGTTCTGGTTCCTCTACTTCATGTATGTAATAAACCCAAATATATTCCTGTTGAAATGACTGTATTTACCAATAAGTCATAAATTTTGTAAAAGAAATGATAGCGATAATCTGGTAGAATGCTATATAACCCATTACATGTCACTGTTTTACCTTATGCCTTGAATAAAAAATGATTAAGGAAACAAAACATCAGATTATATAATTGAGCTAAATTAAAAATTAAAAATGCAAGCAATGTTGTATAGCTACAGGCTCAACACAGACAAATTGGACAGAACTACTGATTGTTAGGAGACGACAGATTGAAGACAAAAGAAATCACTTCTATCAACCAGTTTATCTTTGCCTTTAATCACAACAAAGCTAAATGTTAACCATATTAAGCAACAAAATTTTGAGACCTTATAAACTTTACACTTAATTTGACCATTTCCTTTATAATCCATATCAATAGACCCTATAAAACAGCAGCTTTCAGTCATTAGACATTTACAGTCTTGCTGCTCATGGAAGGAAGATTTCTTCTATCAAGTTCTGTTGTTAACTCATAGAAGTTTCTGGGCAACACATTTTACCTTGCTGATTCTAAATTTTGTCACTTAGAGGTAGTATTATCTACTCAGCATGAATGTCATGAGGAGCTAACATAGTTAAGATTCTTAGAAGTGCAAAATATTACTAATCTTGAAATCTTCCATTGGATTGATAGATAGGTTTTTTAATAGGTAATTTCTTCTCTAGGTAGAAAGGTCATGCTAAGCCACTTTAAAATAACCAATGAATGTCCTTATTTTTACTATTAGCAGTATCCAGTAATAAAATAGGAATAAACCAAATGTCTATGCCTGTTAGGCTGCTATGAAATACCATTGAAAGGAAAATTCTTGAACAGGAGTTTTTAGTGTGTTTTCTTATGAAAAATTGGCAACTGAGAAAAGCTTAACTCATCAACTATTTGTTGATTTCAACATTCAGCTGGATCTATTAGGAAGAGTTACACCTGCAAATCCAGGAACAGAATTTGCCCTTTCATGTCTTACATAGGAGGAAGAAAAAATATGAAGTCCTACACAGTAAGGACACTCCACATTTTCTTATATTTGCTAAATTTTAAAAGTATTAGGCTAAGACAACCTGATTAACAGACCAGTAAAATCTCCAGGGAATATCTTGTACTTTATATGATAATTCAGTGAGTGAATTAGGGAGTGAAAATAGTCTGGAAGTAAAACCCCAAAACTCTGTCTTAGTATTTATAACACTTTTCAGTGAAACACAGAAAACAGCATACACACACAGACAAATCAAAATATTACTGTAATCTACTCCTGACTTGCTGTTCTGTTTAGTCTTATGAAACAAATAATTTAGCAGACAATGTACAGTATAGAGGCCCTTGGTGGATTGCAATATACTAAGTAAGCACGTTTTTCTTTTCATTTAATTTATAGTCCAGAGAAAAAAAAGAGACATTTAAAAACCTGTTGTCTGGGTTTACCAAGCTCATAGGGATATTTAGCTCCTAGCTGACTCTATTCCTGGCTAAAATGTTAGACGTACTTTACCACTAGAGGTCTTTTCATTTACGGATGTATTAAAGCCTCAAGGGTTCTTCGCCACTGGGCATATGTTTTAATCAAGAGAATTGCAAAATGCAGTGCTGTCTTCAAATTGACAACTGCAGGACAGGTATATGGATATTAACCTAGAATTTGCTGTATAAGCATTAAAGGCAATAATTTCCCAAAGAGAAACTGAGTTTTCATCTTTTTTTAGTACCCTTATCTTTTATCTAGCTTGAGTAATTTCTTAAAACATAAACTCCTGCCAAGCTCTGTGAATAACAGATTTTTGGTCTCAGTGATAAAACTGAAGCAGGGAGAAAAAAAAAAATGCAAGAAAAAAAAGAAATGGTAGGGATGACTGATTTGAGTTACTTCATTTTTTGGCTCTTGGTGCAATTTTCTTTCCTTTTTTCCATATTTTTGTGTTCTTAACCAATGTGGATCATTCTGTAAATGGAAATGCTTAATGCTGAAAATGTCAAAACAAAACATTTAATCTTTTCAGAATTTTACTGCTTGGAACCAAATTCTACCAGAATTTTAAAATAGATGTAGTAAGTAAGCAACTACTTATTTTTGTGAGTTTATTGTTCCTTCATTTCTAGTTGGTCATAACAGGGCAACTGCACATTCACATGGGTTACACACAAACAAGCCTAGGAAATAATGGGTCTGTAATCTTTGCATAATACAGCAGAGGATTCAATGGTTACTAAAGAAATCATAAATCACTAAAGAAAAAGAGAAGTGTAGAAGTTTCATGAATGAAAATGTCACCCTTTACTGGAGCTGAGTGAAAAATACCGAACATCAGCCAATTGAGTAGTTTCTACAGATGCCCAGTGCAAACTCAAAATGCAGGAAAGGACATGTTATGTCATTCCCATCTCCTATCTTCCACGAAGCTATAAAATATAATACCTTCTTCTTTAACCTTTTCCATCAAGCATCTTCCTACTTTTACTGCATTTCATTGGTTACTTTGTTACTTTAGTTCTTATTCCTACTAGCTTTTGAGCTTGCAGATCTCACATCCTGTGCAGTGGTATATGGTATTTATTTTCCTTTTGGAATACACTGACTTCACAGAGTGGCTCAGTGTAAATGTTTCATTAGAAAATACTTGCCTACAGGACAGGAATGACCTATGATCTTTAAACACCAGCTACCTCAGTCAGCTCAACAATTTGTTTTCATCCAAAAGCTAAAGAAAAAATTTCCTTTGCGAGGCTTCTAAATGTCAGATTTCAACTTCCTCCCTCTCCATTTTCAATGCCAAGACAGTTCAAGAAAATATTTTAATAATATTGTTATAAGAAGATATAATTTTGCTCAAATGCTTAAATAGCAACCACCCACAGACAGAGATCAAAGGTGGCCATTTCCAGGAATACCTTTCAAAGCTGTATCTGAGAACAGGGTCTTAGAATAGATACACAGAGGCAGCTTCTACAACTGTCATTGGTGATTCTGCTAAATAATGCAATTTATATGACTGCTTCTGAGATCTTTGCATTTTCTTTCTAACATAAGTATTTTCCATTTCTGTCTTGACTAGGTAAGCCTACAGGGTATGGATCCAGCAGTAGACGCTTACACCACAAGGGAATAGTGGACGAATGCTGCTTCCAGAGTTGTGACCTGAGGAGGCTGGAGATGTATTGTGCTCCAATAAAACCACCTAAATCTGCACGCTCTGTACGTGCTCAGCGCCACACTGATATGCCAAAAGCACAAAAGGTAGGCCAGGCTGGGGAAAAAAGGAGAGAAAAAAAGGGAAAAAAGCCCCCACAAAACAAAACAAAAACCAACAAAACCACAAAAAACCCTAACAAAGCAACAAACCTACCTG
This sequence comes from Micropsitta finschii, assembly GCA_034783455.1. Lineage (NCBI taxonomy): Eukaryota > Metazoa > Chordata > Aves > Psittaciformes > Psittacidae > Micropsitta > Micropsitta finschii. The sequence continues at coordinate 2,114 of JAVHNF010078576.1, read as the reverse complement.
TTTTAGGGAAGTAAAATTGCCTCTAAGCTGCTAGCATTGTGAACTGATGTGTTTTGCCTACTAGGGACACTGAGATTCAGTAGAGTTTTTGAAAACACTTTCTGTAGTAGGAAATTATGTGTTTCATCTCATCTCTTAGAACACTGAATAAAACATGGAATTGCTAAGCTAGTAGTTGCGAGGCTTTGTCCTGGGTAGTAAATGACAAGTACTCACATCATCCAGTCATAAATAGCACCTAAGATTTCTTTCAAAAGAGAAACCAAACACTGAATGCTTAACAACTGATCTATCCAAAACCTCCTCACTCATCTGCCTTGTCAGGAAGAGGTAGTGTGAGTTATCAAGAGGGGAAAACCAGCTTTTCTACTATTAATTTTACATGTAAATGGAAACATTCTATTTTTTTTTTCTTTCCTTGTTCTTTTGTCTTTATTCATTTATTTATCAAAACTAAATTAACTGGATACTCACTGCAATCATTACATACTTCATTTTAACTATTTAATGTTTTATATGTATATTCTGCAAGCACTTCAAGTATTCATTGGTGTGGAGTACAGGGTATTCTGATTTTTGTTCTTGTCATACTAGATATACTGCATATATATGTAGTTAAATCTCATCTCTCCTCATCACAGCCTATAGCTCAGAAAACCCATTTAGTATAAGCTACTATTAAGCTCATGTCCAACTATCTCTCCTGTTTGAGTTCTGAACATCTATTTTACATGTTATTATTCATCTGCTGTAAGCCTCAAGTGATATATTTTGTTGCTGTTGACCCTGTCTGTCCTACATATACGTTGGCCCCAATCTGGAAATTATGCAAGAAAGAATTGCATGAAACGATAAGATTTCATAGAAAGGCAAGAAATCGGCACTATATACTTATTTCCTTATATCATCTAATTGTAAAGAACAATTGTAATCATCCCAGCATCCATTTCTTTTACATAAGGCAATCCATAGAATGGAATCCTTCCACTTCCTCCTCAAGAGTTTTCAGCCTTTTAAAGCAGTGGCTATATGATTCTTCCTTGGAAGTATCACCTTAGCCATGAACATCTCAAAAGGCACACACTACAAGTGAAGTCTTCTTTAGGTAGATCTTAACTATAGAAGAGAAAACCCTGTGGTTTATTTCTGTTTGGGCACACATATATTTGTGGCTTGAAGGAAAAGGAAAAAAAGGCTTGGCCCATAATCTGTGTGCTCCTTCCCATACTTGTTGCTAAGGTAATGGGTAAAACATTCGGTAACTTCAAGCTAAAGGAGACAAGATACCTGCCAGCTTTCTGATGGATCTCCACACCAATTTCCTTGGAGAGCTAAGGAATGATGTCACTGTTCTTCCAGCAGCTGTCCTTTTCCCTGAAGATAGTCAAGAAAACTCTTTTCTTACGAACAGGAAGGAGCAGAAGAAAGGCCTTGCGTCTTTCTGCAACAGCAGCGGAGGTAATGCTCAAGTGGAAATACTGGAAGAAGAAAAAAATTAGAGCATGTAGTCATTGAGAGAACCTAGCTGCAGAAGAAATCATCCAGGAAATTAAAAGGAGAAAAAATCAAGAGGTGAAAAGGGCAGTAAAAGGACAATGAAGAGCAGAGGAAAAGAAAGGGGAGAGAATTGGATGAAAGAGCCTGAGAAGAAAAGAAATATAAACCATGGTGTATCACACAGAAAAGACAGAATTTTGAGAAAAGGAGAGAAAAAATAAAATTTAAAAAAAATAGAATTTAAAAATCCCAGCACCTTCAAAGAAGATGCATTTGAAAAGGCGGAGAGAGGTGAACAGAATCAGAAAAAACACAGATGCTTCTTGATGAGAATTTGGCAATAAAATATCAAAAACTGATGGGAAAAACAAACTGAAATGTTCATCAATATCTGTGCGTGGAGAGAATTAGATTGAGGAAACAAAAATATAGAAAGGGTAGGAGAAACTATTATTCATTTTTATAACAGATAGAAGGAAAATACAGGGAAGAGATGAGAAGAGAAAAAGAAGTCATTAAGCATAGTTCTATCTGGAAAAGCTCCGGTACATGTTGAAAATAACTACATGAAATATAATTATTTTTTCCTCCTTTTTCTCTTTTTGCAGTCAGCTGTA
>JAVHNF010078563.1:10713-22437 GCA_034783455.1 Micropsitta finschii | reverse complement strand
CCAGGCTGCCCCAGCCCAGCTCTCTCAGCCTGGCTCCAGAGCAGAGCTGCTCCAGCCCTCGCAGCAGCTCCATGGCCAAAAATGAAGAGTGAATTGCAGCATCTTTCTCTTTTAGCAATTCAATTTACAAAGAGGGCATGGAAGCAGGTTGCACAAATGCAGGTGAGGCAGAAATAAAGACAGTTTACAAATTTTGAAGGAAAATGTGGCTGGGAATGAGCATCCTGGTAGGAAATTCAGAGCTGAGGGACGAAATGGACTATCGATTGGTTTGGTAAATGCGATTCCATGTGAAACAGCAGGCTGGGTGGTGTGGGGTGGCCACCCCTTGGTGAGCACAGAACAGGGCCCACTCGGAAGAGGAGGGCAGGAGGAAGGGCTCTCTTTCTCACTCCTCCTCTGGCTCAGCTTTATTTTCTCTCTTCTCCCCCAGTGACGCTGAACTTCCTCCTCTGGGGATGGAGGAGTAGGAGGAGAGTGTGTGGGAAGGGAACCAGCTCGATGTCAACTGGATGGGAGGGTTGTAATGAGAGGGTGAGATGGGAGGAGAGGTTCTCATGGTTATTATTACTTCTGTGTTTTTTTGACCTGTTTTGTTTTGGTCTGGTGTGGTTTTAGATCCTCCTTCAATTGTTTGTAAGTATTCTGGGACAGAGATTCCCTTCTATCTGTGCTTCCAGATAGAATCAGGACAGAGCCCAGGGGCTTTTAGCAACGTGCCACAGTGCTCATGGCACCAGGATGTTCAGGAAAAAAACCACAGTTTTCTGGAATGTTGGAAGAAAAAGGATTCTGTGGCTGCTGCCCGAAACTGTACCCCCGTTAAAAGGGGGTGTAGCAGAAGAGAGGTGACAAAATCAAGTCAGGAAAATTATTAGAAGCCTGAAATGGTTTCCTGAGAAGAGAATAGGAACAGTGAAGTGGTTTAATGTAAAGAGAGTAAGAAAACCCCGTGAAATAATGGAGGTAAGATAGGTATAAACCTGTGTTTCCTTTTCCTGCTACGGTATGGAGAGGAACACAGAAATCCAGCGGCCAGCAGCAATGTGCAGGCGCAGGGGTTATTTTCGTACGTGGCAGCTCTCCCCCCCTGCCAGGCTCCGAGTTCGAATTCCAGCAGCGTGTTTTAGAAGGCTGCTCTTGTGATGGAGGAGGAGAGTCTCCAGGGTTATGTCAGACACAATTATTTTTAGCCGTGTTATGAGCCCTCGTGCCTCGGGGAAGGAATGAGCCACTGGAGGAGGATGACGTGTCCCCACTGGGCAAGCTTTAATAACATCGTTCTCTGTATTTCTTTGCTCTCCTGTGAAGCGTCTAATGATCTGCAGCATCGAGAGCCGGTGGAATAGGTTGATTCCTGTGTGATGTAACATGCAAATCCTCTCCTGCTGTAATTGTTGTTTATAAATCATGTTCTTGGGTCTGAATTCTTCATACCCCAGAGTTGAACACTGAGGCGGAGCCTTCAGATACCACTGGCTGGTCCATACGCAGCTGCCCAGGTTATCCTAGGGCAGGGGGTTGGAGCTGGATGTTCTTAAGGCCCTTTCCAACCCAAACCATTCTGTGATTCTGGAGCAGTTGACCCAAAAACTTGCCATGGTTTTCTCACACGAGGTTTTTGTATCAGAAGTACAGATCTTTCCTTAAGGATTTCCTTAAAGGAGGCGACGAGGAGAGCTCTGGGGTCGACTCTTGGATTGACAACGGCGCCTGACAGCACGATGCTATTTCTTCCTTCACACATGAGAGCACTGGGAGGGATTTTGGGGCTTCATCAGACCTGTGTGTATCCTCTTTGTATCTCTCCAGCCTTCCCACCCAGCTCCTAAGCTGATACAACATTGCGTTACAATTAAACCTCCACCATTTAATTAAATCTCCACCATTGTCACGGCGCGTAACAGGATCTGTCTGACATTTTACCCATACTCCGCTTCCCTGCGCCTCCTCTGAGGGCTCGGTAGGAGAATATTTGTGGAATGACTCTGAATTCCTCTGTATAACCGGGCTGTGTTATGGAAACGGGATTCTCTCCAGCAGGCAAAGGAGGGAGGAAGGTCTGTGGGCAAGCAAAAGCTCTTTAAGCAGAGGTGCCGTGTCCTGCGGGCCCTTTGTGCCTCCGCGCACTCACGCCGCTCCCTTCGTGCCCTCCACAGCAGCGACTCCAGCAGCAGCTCCAGCGACGAGTCCCCGGCACGGTCGGTGCAGTCGACAGCAGTCCCAGCACCCGCAGCCCAGCTGCTTCCATCGCTGGAGAAAGATGAACCCCGGAAAAGCTTTGGGATCAAGGTTCAAAATCTTCCGGTGCGCTCGACAGGTAAAGGCACTCGGGAAGGTGAAATGGGGGGGGAAAAAGGAGTAGGGAGTGGGGTAGGGATGGGTTAAATAACCTTGATCTTGTGTATTTGGCTGTTGGGATTCTCTCTCTGCTTGTGTGACAGGGGAAAATTGCTTAATTAGGAAGGAATCCTGCAGGTCCCCAGCTCACCAGTCCCTGGGCTTGAGCCCTTCCAGCTGCTGGAACTGCTGCTTTGGATTTCCCAAGGGAGAAATCTGAAGCACTCAAGATTTTTCACTTGAAACTCAGACCATTTATCCTCCCCCCACTTCAGCTTCTGGTTTAATTGTTATTTATGAACATTTCTTCTTCTTTCAGTTATACTTTTAAGAACTTGAGGGCTTTCTGTCGGTGTTGAGTGCCATAAAGCCCCAGGAGTATACTCATAATGGCACTGAATGGTAAATAATGCAATAAACCACTCGCTGAGGAGTGCACGTGATCACTCTGTGTTCCCTGTGCGGGATGTAGGAGAGATTCCATGGAAATAACCAGCATGAGATCACTTGTAAAGTGGTTGTCATGTGAAGGCCACTGCTTAAAATCATACATATGAACTTTGGGAGCAACAAACCCCACTCTTTCTACAGACTTTATTTCTGTCTTACTCCTTCAAGTGGCACGATGCCGAGGTCAGCACATCCCAGGCAGGTTCTGTGGCTCTGAGTCAGGCTTTGCAAAATCTAAGCAATCTGCTTGGTTACCTTCCTGAACTGACTGAGCTGAATGCTGTGTCCAGGTCCCTCATCCCGGCACTGGAAAGCTGCTCTATGGAGTATCCATGTGGAATTATTAATGAAGTAATGTTGCTTAGCTCTTCTTCTTCTTGAATTGAGTGTCTCTTAGAAGTAATAACTGTACACGGCAAGCTTCAGGGATGTAAAACCTTGTGTCTGTGGTTTCTTAGGTTTAAAACTCAAGGCACAGAGAAAGATCAGCCAGAAGCTTTTGACATTGGCAGAACGAGTGTCTAAAATTACAAAGGCACTTCTGCGAACACTGAGGTTCAGGTTAAACTGGGGGAAGTCCCATTTCAGAAGGAAGATCAGATTTCTTCATGTCTTCTGTGGTGCTGCTGAGTTGGTAAAAACTGTGTTTGTTTATTTGTTGGTTTAGATACAAGCCTTAAAGATGGACTTTTCCATGAATTCAAGAAGTATGGAAAGGTGACGTCGGTGCAGATTCATGGGGCTTCTGAGGAGCGGTATGGACTGGTGTTCTTCCGGCAGCAGGAGGACCAGGAAAAAGCACTAAATGCCTCAAAAGGAAAACTTTTCTTTGGCATGCAGATTGAAGTCACAGCCTGGATAGGACCAGGTAATGTTCATGCCCTGCTTGCTCTGGGCTCATTCATGGGCTGTCGTAAAGAGGCAGCAGAAATGTATTTTAAAGAAACTGGGAAGTACACCAAAACCAGAGCAAGAGGAGCAGCTGCTTTTGGGTCAGACAGGGAAAGAGTTCCAGTCCTAAGCCTCAGAGAAGGAAACCTGCCGTCCTCTCAAATAGTGGGATCTTCTGGAAGAAACAACCTCATCTTCCATGTGTCAGTGGAGCAGAAGCACAGCACTGAGTCCTCACAGGCTTGTTTTGTTCTGCTTTTAATTAAACCAGCTAATGATGGCTGCAGTTTTGAGGCCAAGGCCCAAAAAACCAACCAGTGAATACTCCAGCACTGAGCATGTGGTGAAGTTTTCAGTCTGTGCTTCAACTGCTTGTTTAAAAGTTGATCTGCAAAAGCGAACGTCTTCCATGTGCTGTTCCCCAAGTACAGTGAGGCCCCACTTGAATTCATGCATTCCAGCACTAATACTTGTTAAAAGAGTGTATTCCTGGGAAAGCAGTTGGAGAATGCAGCCACCTTTCACCCCAGGGTACTCAAATTCTTCAGCACTCCCCAGTGGTGTGATGCAGAGAGTTCACATTGCACATAAATAACGATTCACAAGGTAGTTACCGCATGGTTCTGTCAGAGGCATGGGGTGCTCTGGTTCAGATCATATCTGCTCATCAGGAAGTAGACCTGAACAAGCAAATGAGCATGAAGCAAACCCACATGAAAAACCCCTCCCTGCTTTACAAATGTTTTGCTCTCTTTTGCTTCTAGAAACAGAAAGCGAGAATGAATTTCGTCCTTTGGATGAGAGGATAGATGAGTTCCACCCGAAAGCAACGAGAACCCTCTTTATCGGCAACCTGGAGAAAACAACCACCTACCACGACCTCCGCAACATCTTCCAGCGCTTCGGTGGGATAGTGGTACGTGAGGCCCCTGCGTTCTGCAGGCCATTGCCTGCTCTTCCCATACACACCACCTGTAAAATGCTCCAGGCAGTGGTAAATCTGAGCATCAATGACAGAGAAATCAGTTTTTATACGGTGATCTGAGTGGTTCATCTCGCTGGAATACTCCTGGAAGCTTTTCTTGGCATTTAGAGCGAAATCTCAGCACACTTGTGTTGAGGGGATAACTTAATCCTGGGAGCATTCACAAGACACTTGTATTCTGCTGGCGCAGTGTCTGTAGAAAAGCCCAATGAGGTAGTTGGGGTGAAAATATACCTGGTGTCATTTTCATGTTGAATCTTTTCTACTCGATGAAGTCTTAAGGTTCCTGTTGGGCTCTGAAACAGTGCGTTTAGGTGCTGCATGTGGAAGCAGCTATGAGCTGTCACAGTCTGTGTCCCAACAGAAGGGCAGAAGAGGCACAGGGTGGATGGATTAGTGATGACATTTGTGGGATTTGGAGTTTCTGCTGAGCAGGCCTATCTGAATCAGAGAGAGAAGCAGTCATCCCTTCCTTCTCCTCCTTCTCCTCTTTCTCCTCCTTCTTCTCCTTCTCACTTTCTATCAAGTCAGACCAATGTTGCATTGAAAAGGAATTTTCCAGAGACGTGCAGCAGCTACCCACAGTCAGTTTAATTGAATCCAGGCCTCAGCACCAATAGTTGATGTGCTCACTGGTAGCTGTGGCTGCTTATGAACATGCTGTGCCTTACTCTGCTCTGAAATACTTCTGTAACCATTGAGTCACACATACATACTTCCCCTCACAAAGGGGGTGTGTGCTTCCTCATGCGACGTGGACGAACACAGGATTTAGCATTTTCTGATGTCTGGCAGCTCTTGTGCATCGAGCCTCTGCTGCATCCTCAGCACCAGCAGCACTGATTCATGAATCCACACAGTGTTTGCGGCTTAAACCCTTACTAATGTTAAAGCAGAAACTCTGTCCTGGTTAAAAATGCTTATCAGTAGTAGTGCAGTGTCTTGTAAATTGGCTTTTCTGAGAAACACTGTGTCCTGTCAGCATTATTGATGCTCAGAACTGGGCAGCAGTGCTGCCTCGAGCAGTTTCCATCAGAACTTGCAAGCTCAGGTGCAGAAGGCACCAGCTTTACAACCCTTCCGATGGCTGAGGAGCAAAGTAATGACATTTTATGTGCCTGTCAGAAGGACTTGGCTTGCCCAGGGTGAGTGGTCAGGTATAATTTGCCATGGTTGTGATTGTGCTACTTCAGACACTTGGAAATTCAGTCCTCTATTAGAATTCCACTTAAATCATTAGGCTGGGGCTATAGAAGTCTTAGTGGTTGTGTAAATCTCCCTGTTCACTTCTGTTCTCCCAGATAAAGTGCTCTCGGATGAGACCATATCAAACTGCTGCCTTGTCCCTAAATTTATTAACCATGAAATTAGTCTGTCCTGGATGTTGGGAACCTTCGTGCTTCGAGCCGTGCGCTGGCCTTGGCATGGAGCTCACAAAGGAAGCTTGTGCTCTATAAACAAATAAACCGAAACACACCACCTTCTATTTTCAGCTCAGAATGAATCATAATATCATGAGTTTGTTCCGAGGCTTTCAGCACATTTGCCAGTACTAGTGCTGAGCTTGAATGTTAACCAAATGTCAGCTCCAAGCTTGCTGGCATTTTAAATCGATTCAGATGAGCCTTTATTAGGCTTTGGTAGCTCCCTCGTGACTGCACTTCCTTCTGGATGCGCCTGTGGTGGCTGGGGATATCAAATACCAGCACTGATGGAAGCTGAGGATCTTTTCTGCCTTTGCTATGTCAGTGCCACGGCCACATTGGTTCAGGAGAGGAGCCCAGCACCACTTTCTGTTTCTAGGAACAGGATGGATCATGTTTATTTGGCAAAGGAACCCCACTCGCCTCTTGGCTCAGGAATGAGGATCAGAGCAGGTTGTTTTGAGCCTTTACAAGTGAAGATTAATCTGTATTTCTTTGATTCTGAGTTGTCTGTTGTTGACATAATATGAACAATCTAAAGCTGCTGTTTGTTGATCAGGTCAGGCTTAACTTTTGCAGGGTTGGATTTCAATCTGTATTATGAAGAGCTTTCCTTGCCTTAGTAAGGATTTGGGCTTGACATTGAATGAGATGCAGCAGAACAGTGTCTACTATTGTTTAAATCCTGTCTCTGAAGAAAATATTAATTAAAGACTGTTTGCTGTACCGTGTGTCTCTAGAAAAAGTCCACGTAGATCTGACACCGTGGAATGTCCTTTTGCTGACTGTCAATTGTTCTGTTGTGTGTTTTTTCCCCAGGATATTGACATTAAGAAGGTGAATGGTGTTCCTCAGTATGCATTCCTGCAGTACTGTGATATCGCAAGTGTGTGTAAAGCCATTAAGAAGATGGATGGGGAATATCTTGGAAATAACCGGCTCAAGGTAAAGAAATCCTCCCATGGGCTGCATCCTTCTTGTTCCTTTCCTTTACAGCATCACAGGATAATAGTTTTCCTGTGCAGCATAGGTTATGGAAGTAAGATGGTTTTTAATGAGTAGGTCAGATCAGAGCGTGATGCTTTCAACCACCACCATAATTGGGATTAGTCAGCATTTTTGTTGGCTTCCTCAGCAAGGAGCCCAGGATTGAGCAGACTTTGGAGACTGACATTCCCTGGCCTTGAAGTCTACCTCTGACGAAGCCGTACTGGGAAGCTGCTCCGGTACCGATGATGAACAGAGGCTGTCAGTCCCCAGAGCTGTCAACCTGTCACTTCGCAGATACATTCAGATTGCAGGAGAACAGAATGTTGTCAAACACTGTATTTGTTTAAGCATGCACACTTATTTTCATTAATTGCTATTTGATTTTTGTCTTGCACCTGCACAAGATGCTAATTTTAGAAAACCCATACAAATGCCTTTAGTTTTCTGCACATAATTAGGAGTGTTCTGTTCAGTCACTTTAACTCTTGTGAATTGTACTGATGGAAGTTTTGCCCTTTTGTGTTCAGCTGGGGTTTGGGAAGAGCATGCCTACAAACTGCGTGTGGTTAGATGGGCTTTCTACCAACGTCACAGATCAGTATTTAACGCGACATTTCTGCCGATACGGGCCTGTGGTGAAGGTAGGTGGGAGGCTTTGGTATGTGGGTTGAAGTTGTTACTGTCTTCCTTTCTTCCCATCCTGTCCTTTCAACCCCGACTGTCCAGGGCTTTATAGCTCAGGTAGAGCAATTCTCTCTGGGGTGTAATCTGGCTCTTGGGGCTCTGCAGCTTTGCATCGGGTTGATCCAACACGTGGAGCAGCTGCTTCTGGTGTTTGGAAAACAACAACCAAAAGGATTTTGAATGAGCCGAGATAACAAGTATTGGAAACCATTTGTTGCTCTTGTGCAGTACAGTCTCTCCCCAGCAAAATTGCTTCAGAAGGAGGAACAGTTGAATTCCATAGTTACACTCATGCTAATGATATAATTAGATGTAAATACCATTTTTTTTCTTCCCTCATCAGGCCAAAAAATGACTTTTTGTAAGCAGTTGGGATAGTCCCACTGACAAGAGTACCTGCAAGAAGAGAGAAAGCCAAGGATGGTGCAGCCTGCCCATATTGTGAAGTGGGAGTGTGTTACCTGCCCCACAGTGGGTTGGTGCCACTGATTTACACATGTGCTTAAACTTCAGCGCATGACTTGTCCTGTGTATATCTGTTGGACATGAATGTGCTTAAAGCCAAGCAACGTGCATAAATCTGCACAGGATCAGGGTCTTGCCTCCTGCAAGGATTTTTTGTGGGTTTCTGTTGCAGTTTTGACATTTCTGATTGTAGCTGTTGTTGCTTGAATAACCAGTTCATGTCCTAAAGGAAGCTAATATTTGGCAGTTGGGCAACTGACGAGTGGTACTGCAGACTGATAACAAAAACTGTTTCCATTTTGGGATGAAAAGTTCCTTTTACCTTTTTTCCCCCCTAAAACACATTGGAAATTTTTTTTAGGAACCTAAAAATAATCAAAGTTAAACTACGAAACTCAGTCACCAAAGGACGAGCGTGACAAGTAAAATACAGAAAAACAAAATAAAGGCATAATATACCTCAAGCCACAATATCCACAACTCAAAGCAGTCCCGTGTCCTTTTATTGTCTCTTCATTCCAATACGCCTCATCGGAAAAGCCTGGAAAAATTTACCTTGCTAAAAAAAATTATCTCCTTACTGGTATCCTCATGACTTAGGATTTTGTTGGGACTGGCACTAAGTCCTGTGGATGAGGCTCTTATTTGGTTTTTGTTTTGTTTTTTTGTTTTTTACAGGTGGTGTTTGACCGCTTAAAAGGCATGGCCCTGGTTCTCTACAATGAGATTGAATATGCACAAGCAGCTGTAAAAGAGACCAAGGGGAGGAAAATCGGTGGGAATAAAATTAAGGTGTGCAGAATGACCTCCAAAACAAACCCAAACCAAACAAAAAAGAGAGAAACAAATTGCATTTAGGCCTTCCCCCTTAAACGCTGGCGTTTGCAGACTGCCAGACAACAGGAATACTTAGTGGGACACATGTCCCAGGCATCAAAGGCTTAAATTATTTTTTATACTCGGCTTATCAAGATGTCAGGGATCTTGAACTGTTACTTATATAAAGCCTTCTCCAGTATTCTGCCGTTTGTTTCACTGAACTTGTCTCTCTGAGCTCCTGAGTGTTGGTGTCCGTGTTACTACTGCATTTACCCCAATCCAAGGCAAGCTTTTGTCCATTTTCAAGTTAGAAAAGTGGAACTGGAGAGGGTGAGCTGCTCCAGTTTCAACTGCTCCATGCTGATGTCCAGGCTCTCGACCTGGCCAAAGTGACCCATGGTGGCTTACATGCCCATAGAGTACAGCAGCCCAAGCATGCAGTCTGCTCTTGTGATGCAGCCGCTTCCCTGTAACAGATTCAAACCAGCAATAACTAAAAACCCTATTAAAAAAAATAGGTAGAAAGTACTTTTTCGTGGAGCAGCCCTTCATATTTACAGGGATGTCTTGGATTTGGGTGACTGTGGTAATACCTGTTATGACTGTCCCATGAGTTGCACTAATTGGGGACGTGAGGTGTCGGCCAACCCTTTGAATTATCTTCCTCCTCCTCCTTTTTTCTTTCCTAAAGAGTAATTTCAAGCATGGTCTCTCTCATCTGGTGTATTAACAACCTCACAACCTCATTTGGTGTATTAGCAACCTCACACCCCTTGGGGTTAGGAATTGGATATACTGCAGCTTCTCAGTGTGGTGGTTGAATATGAGGAGCCTTTATATGCAATAAAACGTGTGGTCATTCAGAAGTTTCACATCCTGTATTTGTGGGTCTTGCTACTTAGTGACTTTGGAATAAGCAGCACCCTTACTATGTATGCCTGTGTTCTACTGCTGTGGTTGCACAGAGTCTAGGCTGATTAAAAACAAAGGAGCTAGAATGTTAAAAGTTATGTGGCATACACATTGCTAAATTCATTCTAATCCTGAGTCTTTGGCATCAGCTATGCTGTTAGCTTCTTAATATTGTCACCGTTGGCTAGAAAACATCAACTCTTGAGTAGCTAGAACAGAGAGCTGCAGTTCAAGAGGTCTGGTTCCTTTCTCATCCCTGCTCTTGCCTTGCTCTATAACCCTGGGCAAATAGCATGGAGCCTGAAATAGGTCGGTGCTGACCTGTTGTCAGATAAAAGGGACTTTGGACCTGTAATTTGAAGCGTAGTATTAAAAACGTCAATACCACAATAAAAAGGACTTTGGAACTGTAATTGGAGTCGTAGTATTGAAAACGTCAATACCACAATAATAATGTATGCTTTCCTGCTGGTTTACTGCACAGAAGCTTCTCGTGTTGCAGCTACAAAGTACCCTAGTAGGGAGGTAGTTACAAGACTCCACACAGCCTCACTGAGTTAAGAGAGGAAGGTCTTTACTCCTGGGGATGGGCAGGGCCACTCCTGAGGAGGATTTGACATGGGTTTTGTTAAATATTGCCCCACTTCCCAGTTCTGCTCCCACCTTCAGGCTCCAGCAGGTAGTGAAATGTTGCCAAAAATGGGACTTTTCCTCACTGAACATGATTTACCCTTTATTTTTCAGGTGGACTTTGCAAATCGAGAAAGTCAGTTGGCATTTTATCATTCCATGGAGAAAACGGGTCAAGATATCAGAGACTTTTATGAAATGCTGGCAGAAAGAAGGCATGTGTCAACATCTTCATTGCAGTCTTTTTCTTTCCACCCTCGCCTTTCACTGCAAACAAACTTCCTTTAAAGTTTTATTAAGAAGATTTTAGCATATTTTTGATGTCTTTTACCTTTCCAATACTTCTGTTTTAAACAAACCTAGGTGGTCAGACTGGAAGGGCGCAGATAGAGACAGGCAGGATATCACACAGCTGCAGTGTAGTGGGTACTGAAATTCATACTGGGGTGGAGGTTTTGGCTCTGTCTGTGGTCTCTATATTTAGCATCCAGTTACTGTGATGGGTCACCAGGACACAGTTGTGAGTCATTCATCACTTCTCAGGAATGTGAAGAACAGTTGATCTTCTCCTCAAGAGAAACATGTATGTTAACAATGTATATAGAGTCTGATAAACTACTGCTGCTCATCTGTTGAGCAGGGAGTGAAATCTGGGCTTCCACCTACCCCTTTTCAACCGTTTGTTACCTTGATAAAGTGATAACGTGCAGGTGAGGCTGCAGCTATTTTTCTATTTGTTTTTTATGCTGTTTGACACGACAGACGTGTTCTGTGCTGGTGCCCTTCTGCAGCATCTGCCATGGTGGTGTCTGGCAGTTTTGCTCATGCTGAAGGGTTCTGTCCCCTGCAATGCCACTTATTTCTGCAGTCCCTGGCTGGGAGCAGCCTCACACAGCAGCAGTCCCCGTTTTGTGCTTCAGTTTTCTCCAGTGGCTGAATAAAACATCTGTGTTCTATTACCTTCAGAGGCTGGCTTAGTTCTTAGGGTTCTGCTTTACATAAGCCCAGCATGATGTGAGCGTAGATACGGATTAGTCATTAGGTAGACGCTCTTTCCTGGTGAGGCGCTGGCACAGGGTGCCCAGAGAAGCTGTGGCTGCCCCATCCCTGGCAGTGTTCAAGGCCAGGTTGGAC
>JAVHNF010078562.1:0-10316 GCA_034783455.1 Micropsitta finschii | reverse complement strand
TTCAACACACACTGTGGATGTGGACAATTATTCAAAGAGGTCTGCAAGAAAATGAAGGAAGGGGCTGTGCAGTTCTTATATACAAACGAACCAGCCTCATTCTCTGTCACACCTCTCCCCAACGTCAGACTTTACTAACTGCAGATCTTCACAATCTTCCCCATGCCTTGGCCTTCTCTTAGAACTACTTGTGGAACTCAAGCAGTGACACATGATGCACCTGCTGATACAGCCACAAAACACAACCCACTCCTCTACATAAAAAAATATGAACTCACTTGTTAAAGAAAATACACATGCAGCCAAATTAGAAGAGCATTTACCATATTCCCATTTCACCCCCCCTTGCAGTTATTGCATTTCATGTACTGCAAAAAGCTACGGAAATTGAGCTCCTTACCTATAGAAACTACTGCACTTCTTTTCTCAGATTTGTCTCCAAGAACAACCAAACGTCACGAGTGAAAGTCTAATGATATTGCACTCGTGATTCTGTTTCTATGCAGGCTAAACCTCTCTTTTCTGTTTTGCATGACTCCACCAGCTTTTTGAGATTTAAGAACTAATCCTATTTCACCAAAACATTTTTGTTTGCCTCAGATCCAGTTTCCCCCTCTCTCCTTTACTGCCAGTGGAAGTCTGGATTCTTTTCAGTTAACAGGCAGAGGAAATGGGGGAATACATTTACATATTTTAAAAACTTTTGGCAAATAAGTAAAGGACGTTGGTTATAGCTCTGATGAGAAATTTAGGTCTTTAAGTCTGTCTTTTAAGTGTTCTGTTTTGGAGATGACTTAGCTGCAGACATGTGGCACACTAAAGGGTTATTTCAAATGCTTGTGAAACCAGGAGTGTATTAGCAGTGACTCGAGCTAATGCCACTGTGGTTGCACCAGACACTGCCCACCACTGTTGTGTCAGAAAGGTTTTCAACTGCTACCCCTGGCTGTGAGGCTGGTGAAAATCACACAGTCCTTGCTCCATTCCCTTAGTTTATTATTACCTTCTAACGCAGAGGTAATCATACAGGCATTTTACCACAACATTTTGTGGATTATCTGACAGAGACAGCTGGTATTCCTTCCTCCTGTCTGTTAGGCTTAGAGGTGTTTGGAAAACCTTTACTGGCGAAAATTCAATCTTCTAGAGAAGTCATTTATCCCTTGTTGTTCTTGTGAGCCTTCGATTTTCAACAAAATCCCTTTTCATTTGGATATCAGTAAAATATAGCTGCAGGGTCTGAACGTACCAGCAGAACTCTGCTCTTATCTTTCCCATGCATCACTGGGAGAAAAAATTAATTGGATAGCTGGATAAAAAAAAATAAATCCATCATAGCTAATCTTGATCAGCTGCAAAACTGAGTCAGTGGACTTCAAGCGGTGTTGAGAATTCACAGCAAAACTTCTATATAATTCAAACTATTTCTCCTTTCCTATTTGGAGACCTTGAGTGGATCCAAAGATTAATCATTGTAAAGGCTCCAGCTACGTTACAAGACTGTAGCAATCAGTGATGCCATTTCAGTGATTTACACAGCCGATTCCTCTCCAGAAGAAATGGAGAGAGGAAAAGTGCTGCAGTGAGTTCATTGCTCAGCAGAAGACTAATGGAAGGACAAGAAAGAAAAGCCAAGCCTGAAGCAGGAACATGCCCAGATGAATATGCAAATAAGAAATCTGTGGGCAGACAATCCATTTTGTGTGGATTTTTTGATGAATAATTTTGGCCTGTGAAAAACTGCCTAACAGCTACGTTAGGCAGGGCGGTGGGAGAGCAAGGAGATCAAAGCAGAGACTTTGCATTTAAAACTAGGAACGATGGTTAACAGAAACACAAAAGTCTTCTAGAGCAAATGACAGGAAACACCACTGAGCAACAGAGTCACTGCTGTACTTGGGGTATGACTAACAGCTTTATATGGCACCTTCTCTCATCCTCTGCACTGATATCCCCCTGCCTGACACTTAATTTTGGCAACTCTTCATTAAGTATTTCTTCCAAAGTTAAATCATTTTAATCCAAGTCTGCAAGAGCAGAATTTCTAACAACTACAGCAAAAGAAGCAAAAAAAGCTTTTAGACTACTTATCAGATACAAGGACACATTTTGCTTTTACTATATACATCATATAATAGCATATAAATCTACTGTAATAACCAGATGGTGGGAAATGCCCTGGATGAAGAAATAGCTACATTTACTTTAGATGAAAGCCACGGAGCATGGTTCTACTCTATTCTGAATTATGCATGCGTGCTTTTCTTTATGAGCCTAAAAATAATACATGCTTCAGATTTTTAATCCATTTTGAGAACTAGAATATGAACAAATGAATATAGACCACTTAGATTTTCCTACTTTCAGTACTTAGGGAGGGGGCTGTCCATATCACTTCTCATGCAGTTGTCCTGGAAGTAAATGGACTGAGTTTTCTTGAGAAGTCAGTAAAACTGCAGTCAATTGAAAACCTCAGTGAAGAGAATGTCATTCCTCCAGATGACATTCACTTAGCAGAGGAACATTCTGCAGAAATCAATGGGATCAGTAATAATACAGCTAGCAAGCTGCAGGAAAAATTCAGTGTGCCTTGGGGATAGTTGGGGAGTGCAGGAATAGGAAGGAGGTCATGACTAAAAACAATTATTATTTGAAGTCTTATCTGACCAAGAGGCTAAGCTTGAAAAAATGTGAGAGCAAAAGGTTCGGACTATAAATCAAAGTGAAATATTTATTTTTTTTACATTTTAATGTTTCATGTCTGAATATTTTCATAATGTTACGGTTTCATTTCAAAATTCACCTAATTTTAAGAAAATCTGAAAAACAGTTTTAACTGGGCTGGCAAATATTTTAGGCTGAAAAGCAAAGCCTTATACATTGTTTTGCCAACAATTCTATAATTGCTGTTGCAGTTCAATGCTGGTTTTGTTTCTTGCAAAATACTTGGTTCGGCCACTAAAAATGTGAAAGCAAACAAAATTTACCAACTTTAGCTCAGGAATAATTCACAGTGATTTTAGTCCAGTGTAGAATGCAAAAGGGCTCCTCCTCGCTGTGTAAAATCATCAGTTAGGATTCTTACAACAGAGGTGCCCATATAATTAACATAAGAACACCCCTGCTAGTTGATACCTGTGCTGGTAGGTGTAGCTATGAGGTATCTCTAAGGCTTCAGGTATGTTCACCTTCTCTAAGCTGAAAACAGAACTTCAGCAGGGAAAAATAAAGCAAAGATCTTTCATTTTTTAAGCGCTGCTGTTCCGAAATGCTGATAGTTCTTAAAGGGCAAGACAGCAAGACTTCACAGCTTCCTCCAGGAAAATCTGGGCAATTGATTCCCTGACTTTGGTGCCATCAACAGAAAACTGCCTCTAAGCTCTTACCTAGGTATACAGAAAGAGCACAGGCCAAGGAAACAATTAAGAGACACACAAGTAACCAAAATTGCAATAAGTTCATTTTGTATAGCAACTTCTGAGGTCTTCTCTTACAGCCTCCTCCCTTCCTCAACAATCAGTATTTGTACTCCTCTGTGCACAGTTTGGAATGTTGAAAACAATTAGTATTTCAGCAAGGATAAAAGGTTATGCAGCTTGAAGTCTATTACTTACTTACAGATGAGGTATACCCCAGAGGGCAGTTGATACACAAACATGCTTCCAACCCAGGAGTGGGAACCAACTCCAAGGATGAGAAGGCAGCTCAGTCATTACTCGCTCTTATTACAGTGGTACCCAGGCACCGCATAAATATTATTTCTGTCTCAGTAGCCTCTGGCTGAGCCAACCGACAGGATGCCAATTACTGATCACTTTCTAATCTTATTTTTGGTCCTCTACTTTAAACATCTATTTACTGGTAAACTGACAGAGATCTCTTCACCCATTTCAATGGCCCAAACAACATTTGAATTCGTAAGAGCTGCACTACATTTATTCTTTCTGTTTATACTTTTGTAAGAAAACTAGGAAAATCCAAAACAAAGAACAAAACCAGAAAGCCAGGTACGCACAAATGAAAGTATATGTCCACATGCAAGAATAAATATGCAGTACATTTCTGTAGCATCTTACGTCCAATTTTTAATTATCATGTTGTATACGTAAATGTCAAACATATTAGCAAGATGCAAAGGAGACACACAGAATATTTAAATGTCAGCAAAGTGTAATGCATTTCTAATTTTCACAGTCACTTCTGCTGTGTTTCTATGTTCCATTCAGTAGTCAGATATGAAATGACATCTTTCAAAGAAATACTTAGCCTACTGCCCCTGAAACAAACAGAAAGAAGAAATCACTCCTTCTGTGCCCCAGGATAGAGAAAATGGAAAGAGTGTTTGCTCTGGGTGGTGATTGAATGCCACCGAGGACAGCATGTGTGTGTTTATGCACATGCACACATCCACCGTTTACCCTGAGTTGTAATTAAATGATGTTGTGTTTGTACGCACACACACTTATCTTTGCCAAATCAAAGAGCACAGAAGAACAGATCAAAGAGTACAGAAAGATCAGTTAAGAGAGAGACAGAATACATCAAGGTTTGCGCTCCCCTAAATCTTTCATGTAGGAAATGTTAGTAACCAGTACATCGTAACTCTTCCAAGAAGCACAGCCCTGTCCTGGCAGCTGTAGTTCATGAGGCTTTTGACCTGTTTGAACACATTCATAAAGGTTTATCGTCTCTGCTCATACAAGTAATTATTCTTCTCATTCACACTATTTACTTTAAAACTTGGCATTTCTAAATTTCACCGTGCTGCAGTGAAACATTCATCACCTCTGACACGGGGTTAGCAATGAGGCTGGAGCCTAGACAACACAAAGGTGAAAACCTCTGCCAAAGGTCACTGCCACATTTATAACCATCTCCAAAGCTCTGCTGACTTTGCACTGGTTCACTTCCCAGCCAGTTACATTGACTCAGCAGAAGATGAATTTTATAGTTACAATACATAAGTGACTCCGTGGAGAATTCTTGTGTCTATGTTCAAAAGCATTTATTTATACAGCAATTAAATGTCTCTATAATTACATGTTATAAATGTTTACAGCTCATCTTCAGAACAGGTGAATAAAGAGGAATTTAACTGAAAATTAAAGGTACTTAATGCACACTAAAAAGCAGAAATTGACAGGAAAGGTTATGTTTTGTAAGACTTGTTGAGGAAGGAAAACAGGCTATCCATTTGAACAGACACAGAGGTTAGACTACCACTGGAACTCAAATGTATGGGCATTTTTTTTATATATATTCAATAGCTCAGAATTGCGTTCAGCTTTAATTGCTGTGTTCCTACCCTACTACTCATGAATAACTGTTTTCTTCTCTGCTTCTATATGGGAACTACAAAAGGTCATGTCATCAGTAGGGTAGGCAAAAGAAGAATAACATACTGATGTTTCCTAAAAGACATTTGAAATTCAAATGTGGTTTTGACACACACTACTAATGTCTCTGCTTAGCAGTATTACTGCCTTTGGGAACAGTGCTTATTTTCAGATGAATACTTTTCCTATTGTATATTTTATGCACTAATTATCTGTAGAAGATAACATTCATCTTACTTTTAATTTCTCTAATGTAATAACATGGCAGGAGATTTTTAATTTATGCTGCATATTCACCTCCTGTTAGTCCACTGATGGCTGTGTGAGTCCACTGATGGCTGTAAGTTCATACACTACCAGATGAGCAAAACACTTCTGCTGAGTTATCAGAAATGCAAAAGCAGAGAAACAGTGAGGAAATATCCCAAGAGCGAGCATGCCCACCTCACTCAAATGCAGTTACGAATTTGCCTTTATCTGCATTTTGTCTGCAGTCTACAGAACACCAAAGAAATGGAAACCCTACCTGGAGGAAGCCCAGACATACAGACAGGCCAGTGGGTGCACTGCACTGATCTCAGGTCTGTTTGCCATTTTCCCCATAGAGCACTCGGACACAGTTGCCTGTCTTGAGTTTCGCAGGACAAAAAGCCAGGACACAAGCCCTGTAGATAAACCACTATCACTCTCCCTTGCTTCTGTGGGGGTTTTTGTGGCACTTGAGGCATGACAGCCAGCGAAGGTATTGCCTCATCAGTTGCCTCTTCCTCTTCTCCTCCTCCTCAGAACTTACACTCATTAACGATTCAATAAAAACATTCTCACAAGGTTTTCAACATCCATGGCCTTATTTTCATTTTTATCCAATACTTGAAGTGATTGAGCTAACTTCTGTCTGAGTTGAGATTAAAAAGACTCCAACTTTTCCACATCTTGTAGCACAACTTTCTCCTGGTCAAGGTGTTCCCTTCACTTGCCCAGTTGCTCGGCACCAGCACTATCAGCTCCTGCAGCCAATTCAATCCAAACCTCCTAAATGCCAACTTTCTTCCAGTTCCCAAGAACAGGACAGGGGAAGTAAAGCTGGATTCTGAGAATGCAGTCACTGAACACTCTCTGGCACCCAAGAGTCTTACCTCCTACTCGGTCTAGGATTTCCCTGCATGGCCTGCACACATTGAAAGAGCCCTGGGTATAGAGTTTATTTCTAATGCATTCATCCTCTTTACACAGCCATTAGATCTGGGACTTTCTGCAGTGAAAACATACACAATACACTGCACTCTGCTGTCTGCAGAGATACATGTCATATTGCAGTACAAGAGTACACAGAAGTCCACTGCGCTGTGCTGAATAACTAGTTTAGACAGCATCCCCTTCACTCTTGAGTCTGCCCGGAAAATAGAGGTTACAGAATATCCTCATCTAGGACTAGCTAATTTTATAACCTTATTGTTCCTTAGAAAGTCTTTTGCGTATATCAGATATTGTTTAAAATTAGCCTAGCAGCAAAGGTGAATTTCTGAAAGTTTATGTCTAGAATTAGAATTACTGCTTGGAGGATTTATTCTAACACTAGTTTCTACTCACCGTAAGCACACTGGAATTCCATACAACATAGCTAGTAAGAATGCCTATTAAGTTTAAACTTATCTAATGGAACTTGGATTTAATTTCTAGAGGAAAGAGCTGGGTAAAAAAAACCAAAACCCAAAACAACATCCAGAAAATGCCAACTACTACTACTTAATTTCTGCACTCTGTTCTAGGAAAGTGGCACCATCATATTGAGACTTAACATGCACTTCCTTCATTTTGGGCCACTCTTTTGAAGTTCATTAAGTGATTCTGTGACTGTAAACTTGCTGGCAACAGGATCCTCCACTTCATATGCACTTCCTGCCCCACTGAGTTTAAATGCTATTTTACACTCTCAATTGAACATTCAAAAGGCAATGTTACACAATAGGAATTTCATGCATCTCTATTAATGCTGACTGTTGTAGCAGAGAACTGGCTTCCAAAGCAGCCCCAGCATTACCTTGTAAGACTTTATTACCAAGAAATTGAAAAACGTATTCATCAGGTCCTTCCTTCCAAAAATGAAGAAGTAGGCAAAAGACAAAATTGGGGGGTTCTTTTCTTCTCTTTTCCTTTCTTTTCTTTCCTTTCCTTTTCTATTTTATTTTCTCTTTTCCTTTCTCTTTCCTTTATTTTTTTCTTTTCTTTTTCTTCCTTTTTCTTCCTTTTTTTTTTTTTTCCTTTTCTTTTTCCTTTTCTTTCCTGCATAATTATGAAGGATTTTTTTTATTGTTCTTTTGAGGAGAGTTTAAAAAAAACCCCAAATATCACTTTGCAATTATCTGACTCCAGGAACCACAACCCATAAGTAAACAATCACATCTCATAGAGATGAGGGACAGAAAAACTTGTGCCAGAAGCAGAAAATTAATGAATTTAATAAACTGACTGTATCATCACAGCCAAATTGCCACTTATAAAAAGCACACCTATTTGGTGGCTCATTTGCTACAGAATTCTAGCACCATCCTCACCAAAACTGGTGTATTCTAAGATCAAATTTTCAGCCTGCAGCCTGCTTTACTTATTATTTACAGTTGACCAGGGTTTCATAAATATTTATATAGGAAGCACTTTGCTGAAGTTCCTTGTAATTCCTAGTTCTGCATACATCAAGTTATTTGTCCCTCTGAAAGCTGACATGTTACTATGCACATGAATAAGTATCTTATGAAGTATAGTTTTAATGTATGTTTTACTTGTACATAAGCCTTTACATTCTGATGATCTCAAACAGCTATTCGTATAAATAACAAAGAACGCTTTGTTATTTATATGAATATAGCAAATATTCCCCAGCTGGACTGATGTGTGAAGAACTTCAGTTCCTACCACACCCCTGGTGCTAAAAAGCATCTTGGATAATTGGGGAAAAAGAAAAAAAAGAAAATGTAACAATGCCCACAACTTAAAACACTTTGAGTTTCTCAGAACAAAGATATTTTGACCACTGTGACACCTTCGCACATCTACAATCCTGCTGCTTAAGAATGAGAAAAGTGACTATGAAAAGATGCCATCAATCCCATCCTGTAAAAGCATGAGACTGTCACAGACATACAGTAGCTGATACCTGACCAGAGCTGAAGGAAACCTGCCTTCCACCTTCGGGAAGAATTTGGAATGAGCATATAAACTTGTCCGAGTTAACAGACACGTTTTCTCTCTCTTGTTACACTTTTATTCCCACATTCCTGTGTATATGCTTCTACATGCATTTCCAGATCCACTTGTCGGTCACCTCAAGAAGCAAGGAAGCATCTAGGCAAAACTCCACAGTACCACATAGGGGTGGGCAGGGGAGAACTTAGAAGCAAGCTTCCAGGTCATCACTGCCTCTGCATGTTGATTACTCAACTCGCTCCTAATCTGCTGCACAGTGCAATTTTATTTCAATTTCCCAAGGAGGTGGAGGAAGGGAGAGAGGAGAATGCATCCAGCTGTTGAGCCCTGCTTAGGTTAAAAACCTGGTGAAAGCTCTCTGCAGAGAAATGCAAAGGAGGGATTGCAAAGGAATCCATGATTGCTCATGTTCCCAAACCAGTTTTTCCTTTATTATATATTTTTGTTTACTAAACAATTACGATGGCTTTGTTCAATGTTACTCTCAATATCCTCTAACACCAAAATCCCATCTCAGAAAAATGGCGCTTTTTATTTCTTTTCCTAATAGGAATAGAAGGGGATTCAGTTTCTTGGATATTTTTCTTACCCAAAAAATATAAAATTAGTAATGGTACTTGACATACACCTTAAAAATATTTCTGCTTCTCCTGAAGGCAAGATTTAAATGGCTCTGGCACCACCACTGGACTAAATGATTAAAAAAATCCATTTGCTCCTTAACATGACCTTAACAAACCAGCTCCTGAGCACGTCATTAAAAATGCTGAATGTATTTCCAGTGCTTTGAAGAGGAAGCTTGATAGAGAGTTATAGTTCGTCAAACTGGTTTGCTTCATTTCAACATTAGATCATCAAACCCTTTGTCAGTTTACTTCCAACCTTATCTGCCATTTCACAGCAATATCCTATTGGAAGCTACTCAGTCTGCATATTTCACGAAGACCAGCTCATTAGTTTCTTATCTACCACCCTGCTTCATTACACCACACAATGATATAACTTCATTAATTCTAACAGCAGTTACATGTCATTCCACAGGCTGATTTTTTTGATCCTGTTTCTAATAGGTATTTTCATCTTTGCTACAAGGATGAAAGGAAGTGATGTTCACCCAGTATGAAGTTCAAACCAGAGAAAGCTCATTTTGTATAACTTGAAGTGCCAAATGCAGCACACAAAATAAGAGAACATTACGACATTAAACATGATTCGTAACAGTTGACCTTTGAATCAGACCAAAATGGCACTTCTTCAAAACTGTATCTGCTCTAGTCTAATGTAATGTAAAGCAGCAAGGGACATTGACTCAAATATTTACAGAGGGGTGTTTTTAATTATACAACTGAAATATTTCAGCTTTATTACTGTGGCAAGATTTACATGAGCTTATTATGACTTTATAAACTTGATCTGGTTTAAATTAGGAAACTACTTTGTAACTTCCTAAGTAAAGATGCAGATTAGAATTTCTTTAATCAGCTCAGAGATATAACATTTGAATTAACCATTCTTACACTGTGCTTTTCCTGATAGGAACTTAATACACACACACAAAATAGGTACGCAGATTTGCTTAACAGAGGAGCAGGGAAGTAAACAAAGCAGAGACAGTGTGCTCTAGCATTGTGACCGATGAGCAGTTAGCACTAGGTATGACTTGAGCTGTACAGACTTCTTTTTAAGGAGTCCCAGTACTTCAAGGCTGTTATGACAGTGGTCTTACAGATCCACTTGCCACATATATATATATATATATATATATATATATATATA
>JAVHNF010078560.1:0-11040 GCA_034783455.1 Micropsitta finschii | reverse complement strand
CGATCTCAGCTGAGGGAGTTAACACACCGAGGTCTGTAAACAGTAATGTAATGAGTGATGGTGATGTGTAGTCAATCCAGGGATGCTCCTCTGTTAGATTCTGATTTGTTTTCAGAGTGTCTGCTTTGTACTAGAAGGAAATGAAGACAATTGGAAATTAGAACCTCTCTGGGGCAAGAGCAGTGCTGTAGTCTCAAGCAGATGTTTGTGGTAAAACTGAAGGAAGTGAGTTGCTTTAAAATGAGGCACAGGCTGGTGCCACCTTGGTCTCAGCTGTTGTATCTTATGTATAAAGAACAATTGGTAGTTCTGAAGTGTGTTAACTAGTTTTCAGCCCCTTGGCTAAGAAGTAATTTGGATTTCTCTTACCTTAAACTTATCTGGAACGTCCTGCTGATTAAGAGGGAAAAGTCTCACAAACTTGAAACTTTCAGCTACCACATAAAACGGCTTATTCTGTGCTTTAGCACACACAGCAATTTGATTAGTGCCAATCTGTGGAGACAGAGGGAAAATGACAGTGCAGGCTCAGTGCTAGTGCGACATAATGCTGCCCAGTCTCCAACCATAAATAGATGGTCACTGGATAATGTCCAAACAGAAGAGGTTTTTTCAGAAAGCCTTGAATTCTTCAAAGAAATCAAACTTTTAAAAGTCTGGAGTTTACAGAACGATGTAATAAACCTACAACCTCCTACCTTGTTGATAATGCCACCACTTTCAACTACTCCTTCAGCACCAACTAACACCAGGTCCACTTTCTCCATAATGTAGCTGTTCAAAGGGAGGAAATAAATCGAATACTTACTGGGTAATATGACAAGTGCCCCATTGAATTGAGCTTCAGATTTATTATAGTTCTTTCTTATGTTTTGGACTTATACTGAGCAGTGGTCATTTAGCAAATAGCTTAAGAAGCCCTCAAATGATAACGTATGTAAATGAGGGAAAAAGTAGCACCTCAGTTCTTTTTTTTACAAGTGCCCACAAGTTCTACACTCAGGTCTGATTCCTTTTGTCCCTCTAACATGCAAACATCAAATACCTGCTTTGTAGCAGACATGTTCCCCTAATGGTGCACCTAAAGGTGTAACTTGTTTGACTTGTTTGATGACTGTAACAAACTAAGTCATCACTTGTGTGATTTGGACAAGCTTCTAGAAAACCTACATCTCACACTCTCAAAATTATGATGAAAAATACTAAGATTTAATGATCAGACTTTACCCAACTGCAGCATCCAGAATCACAGTCACGGGAATGTTCAGCTTCCTCAGGGCTTTTGCCATTTTTTGCCTATGCAAAAAACATGTTTGAAGCTTAGAATCCTTTTCTTTAAAGACAATGCTAGAAAAATATTGTCTGAAAGACTGAAACTCCTGACTGCCCATGTTCTCTTGCTGGTGGTTTTGGTTTAATGATGTACCCTCTAATAGAAAATCAGTTATTGTGTAGAAATTGAAACAAACAGAACAAACCCACTAAAAGTAAAGAAAGTTTGTTTTACCAGTCAGGAATTACAGGTCCAGAAAGATGAGTCAGTGAGCTATTATTAAGATGACAGAGTACCTGAGCTGCCTCAGCTTGTCCATCAACAGGGTATTTAAGAAACAAAAAATAAAGCATAGGCTGCAATGCTAGGAGCTGTTTCAGTGAAGCTGGAGAGTCATATGTACTTTGACTGAACATCCTTGTTAGCAACATGCATTACCCAGCATGCAGGATTTACTACTTCACTCACACAACCATGTGTGCTTTGAAGAGGGAAGGCCTGCTCTCTTGCAGTAAAGTAATATACTTTATTTAGGATCTTCAAATGACATTCTTAGCTGAATGTATTACTTTGCTATGATAATACTGATATTTTAGCCTACTTTTGAAGCAGACCACTCCCACCCATCTCCCAGGGAGGTTGCCTGGTATTAACTGAAAGTTTGTAAGCCTTTGAGAAAACCCAGATAATGTTGTAATTGGAACATTTAGTATGGGAAGTCACTTGCCAATATTGGGGTTGTTTTCACTTGTCCAGAATAATGTGATACTGGTGATGGTTACCATTGAAAATGCTGCAGACAGGCCTAGCAGCTTAAGGTCTAGCAGACTTGATGGTAGCTGTTAACCAACATAAAACCCAAAAGAATGAGTACTCACCCTGCTTGATCTGGCTGTGATTCAGTGACATAAACGCTGAATCGCTTCTTTGCCTCAACAGCTGCTTCTAACACTCTGAGGACCACTCTGGAGTAGGCATGTGTCAATATTCGCTGTCAGAAAACAGAAAGACACCACTTTCTGTTGAACTCTGAGAAGCCCTTTACTTTTGCTAATGGTGGCATGGCATTTACTTCACACAGGTGTCCATCAATGTTAAATATAATGCCTGTCACATGTATTCTACAAATCACAGGATAGAAAACTACTGTATGAGCCGGACTGTATGTGGCCAGTCCTGATGGGGTGATGATTTAGTATTTTAAATGGGAACGTGAAGCTGTGACTCCTCAGCACCTCTTAAGAGGTAGAACATGAGATAGACCTGGATTGCATGGAAAGTGAAGGGGCAGGGGAAAGATCATGGAATCACAGTGGGGTTTAGGTGGGAAGGGACCTTAAAGCTTATCCATTTCCAACCCCCTGACACAAGCAGGGACAGTTTTCACTAAGCCGGGTTGCTTCAAGCCCCATCCAACCTGGCCTTGAACACTGCCAGGGATGGATGATACCACATCTATCTACATGCAGAAGCCACCACTAAACAATGCTGCTATGAATATGAATAACCTTCACTCCCCTCCCCTTTTGTTTTCCATTGCTGCAAGAAGCAGAACACCAAAAGGAGAGTGACCCCGGCTCTGCCTACTCACAGCACCATCTCTGATGAAAGGATGACACAGGTTGGCGATTTTATTCCGAGAGAGAGACACTTTCCTGAGGAAGATCTCCCCGCGCTCGATCATGATTTCCTTGCACTTGGAGTAGTCCTGGAAAACACAGCGCTGGCTGCTGCGGGGCTGCAGTCCCCCCTGCAGGCAGCACGGCGGGACTGGCGGCAGCCACCCTTACCCAATACTCCAGGGAGGTGAGGCTGATGAAGCGCAGGAAGAGCTCCCCGCCGGAGGACACGGCGACCGAGGAGTCCACCCGCGACAGGGTGTCGATGGCAGCCAGGAGGCTGCTCCTCAGGCCCTGGATGGTCTCCCCTGCGGACAAGCAGGGATGCAAGGTAAGAACCCCACCGACACTGGCCTCGCTGCGGGCAGACCCGGGGCAGAGCCGGCACGCTGGGGTGGAAGGAGCCGGACCCACCTCGGTCCTGCTTGAGGAAGCCCAGCAGCGCCCGGATGGCTGCCACGGCCGAGGCGACATCGGGGTCGTCCCTCAGCTGCGCTCTGAAGGTCTCGATCAAGTCTGTAAGGAGCGGGGCGCGTCAGCGACCTCCCCTGCCTTGCCGTGGCCCGCACCGCCCGCACCCCGTTCCCGTTACCATCCGTGCTCATGGTCGCTCCGCTCCGTTCCCCTCCCGCCCCGCGGCCGCGCCTGGGCGTGGCGCGGCCCTAGTGACGGCACACGTTCGGGTAACGTAACGCCGTGCCGTGGCATCATCTCCATGCGCCGGGAGCAGCTGGTCCCGCGGCCGGCGCTATGAGCGCGGGTGAGGCTCCGGTGTCCGGGGTCCTCCGGGGGAGGCGGAGCGCGGGGGCTCGGGCAGCCCCCTCTGCTCGGGGGCCTTCGGTCGCTGCTGTGCTTGGCGTTGGCGCGGAGCTTGGGGTGACACTGCGGTGTTGTCTCTGTTTCAGACGATGACCTGAGCCTGCTGGTCGTAATCGTTGATACCAACCCCATCTGGTGGGGGAAGAAGGCGCTAGGAGAAGCTGAGGTACGTTCTGCTGGGTGTGGGTGCTGCTGGGGACGAGGCGGGAGGGATGTTATTAATGTTAGTAAGTAGGCAACAAATAAGTCTTTGACTTCTAAACTCTGTTGACATTTGTCTGCTAGAACAGAATTTATGGATATTAGAATATTCTTTAAAGTCGCTACTCAGCATTATGGAGTCAAAGCTTTTTTCTATATTCTTCCTAGGAAACTTTTGGCATCTTCAAGTCAAGTTCTTTTAACTGCAGTGATTTAAGAGTCGTGTAAATTACTTCACTGTAGATGTTACTGTCTTGTATCTACTTCATCTTTTTTTTCAGCAGTTCACCCTATCAAAATGCATCGACGCAGTGATGGTGCTGGGAAACTCACACTTACTTATGAACCGCAACAACAGACTTGCTGTGATAGCAAGTCACACACAAGAAAGGTAAAGTTGCTTCTTAACAGGGTGAAGATTTAGAGTATGCTTGCCTGTATCTGTCTCCTGATTTTCTTTTGGAGTACATAATTGCAATCAGGTTTAAAGTGCATAATGTATCATCTTAAAGATCTACCCCTAAGTGCAGACATGGCATCTGTTTGCCATCTCTCTTAAGACGGGCCTTGAAAGGAGGGAGGTGAATGTGGGGTTTACTCCATTTTGAGTTTGAGGATTGCCTTGGACTACCCTTTAGTGTCTAAAGTATTGAGATTACTTGATATTATACTGTATAGTATTGATGTCTACAGCTGAGCAGTTTATGGGTACTTTTCTTACAAGGTTAAACCATATATACTTTGACTTTTCTCTATTTCAGCCGTTTCTTGTACCCTGGGAAGGGCTGGGCTGCTGCAGATCTCTTTGGAGATGGTGGTAGTTCCATGGAATCTAATTGCTCTGGCAGCAAGGATGGAAAATATGAGTTGTTAACAGCAATCAATGATGCAATTGCAGAGGAGATTAAAGACCTCATGACAAAAAGTAAGAAAAAGAAAATTTTAGGCTTAATACGCAGAATTGCAAAACACTTGGACTCTCATGGAACTGTAGGAATTTCCATTATTTTTATCATGTGAATTTGAATATGTTTCAAGCAGATGAGTTTATAACGTGTGACACTTCAGGCCTCTGCATCGATGCTATTTGCCAAAGATAAAACTTGTAGTATTTGCTATGGTCGGGTTCAGCAGCTGGTTTTATATCTGAAAGTAACTTCTGGAACTTTCCTTCTATCACAGGTGACATGAGGGGCCAGCAAACAGAAACTCTGTTAGTAGGATCACTCTCTAAAGCCCTTTGTTGTATCCTTTCAGTCACAGAATCTTCAAAGCTTTTGTGTGATTTCAAGACTGTTTCTTATAATATTAGTTAAGTTTTACTATTCCTGTCCTGTAATAATACTCAAAACTGAAATGTTGGCCTAATAGCTGTGGCTCAGGCTTATTAAAATGTATATCCGTAAGATGGGCAACATATGGCATGGATACTGGGGTTATTTTCAAGAACTGAATGTAGATTCCTTAATGTCAGCTAATTAGATATTAACAAGATGAGCAAAGATGTGAAAGGTAAAGCCTCTTCTCCTGTTTTGAATACTTACATAGATATTTGAATCAGACATAAGTACATATGTACATATAAACAAATATATGTATGGTTTGACATGTCCCTATTTCCAAAAATTTACAAGATTAGGTACATCTTTATCCTGATCATTCCACAGGGACCACCTCCTTCCCTGATCAAAATCTCAGTGCTTTAGCACAATAAGTGAAATGGGTCTGCTTTCATGACGAGCCTGAAGTAGTCCACAGATTCTTGTCACTGGGACTGTAAAACAGTTTCTTATAGGTATTTTAACTGAGATGTTAAATCTAACATCTTGGATGTTAGGTATGTAACTGGAATGTTAGATGCTGCAGAATTAAAAGGGCAAACTGCAGGCAATAGAAACAATGTGCTCATGCGTTTCTGTTTAATATTTAGGCAATCAAGAAATGAAATCAAGGATTTTGGTAAGGACTTTTGCTGACAGTTTTATTTCAATCTTGAAATCCAGTGATTATTATGTAGATCAACAAGTCTGAATTGTTTTATTTAGGTCATAAAAGCAGCAGAAGACAGTGCATTGCAATATATGAACTTCATGAATGTGATCTTTGCAGCACAGAAGCAGGTGAAGCTGGCTTCTTTCTCATATGTATTTTATTTTAATTTATTTTATTTTATTGATATCCACAGATTAAAAAAAATGTTCATTTCTCTTATGCATTGCATCTCTTTTCTTGCAGAGTGTTTTGATTGATGCTTGTGTGTTGGACTCTGATTCAGGTCTCCTACAACAGGTACAGACTCCACTCCCTATTCTCATTTGCTGTTTATATTAATTCGCAGGTACTTGATGCTAGATAGCTTGAGATGTTCCTGAGCTCTATTCTTTCATTTGTTTCAAGAGTGGGTGTGGAATTATGGTCAGTGGATCTGACAGTTCCAACATGCAGGCCTTGTGCAGTGTGTGGGTATTATAATTACCAGGGTATTTAGAAACCAAAACAAGCTGATCATTCTCTGCTTTCCAGGCTTGTGACATTACGGGTGGCATATATCTGAAAGTGCTCCACATGCCATCCCTTCTGCAGTATTTGCTGGTAAGTCATTTAGAGAACACTTAAGTGTTTTTTACTGCGTCAGATGTGAATCTTACTGGCTTCATTGACAAGGAAATACAGCAGCAGCATTCTCTTTTCACGCAGTGGGTGTTTCTCCCTGATCAAGAGCAAAGATCACAGCTTGTCCTTCCACCTCCCGTTCATGTTGACTACAGAGCTGCATGCTTCTGTCACCGAAATCTCATTGAAATTGGTTACGTGTGCTCTGTGTGCTTGTCAAGTAAGCTTATAAATATTGAAGGGTCTGATTCCGTACATTCAAGCGAACTGTTCTAGTGAAAGCTGGTTCTTTTCTTTTCCAGTATTCTGCAACTTCAGTCCTATTTGTAGTACATGCGAGTAAGTGTTTCTTCTTCTTGTCCCAAGGGTGGGTGTGGAAATATGTTCAGTGGATCTGACAGCTCCTTTTTTTAATGCTTTTTTCAGGACTGCTTTCAAAATATCATTGCCGCCTGTCATGAAAGCTAAGAAGAAGAAATTGAAGGTAGCTGCATAGCTACATTATGGAAATACATCATTACCTCCTCCAGGAATTACGTAAGGTGGAACATACTTGAGGAATTGATGGTATTGGATCTGAGAGAACTGTATGCAGTGTTATTGCTTGTTTCTTAAGGGATGAATACCCAAATCGTATGTGTTCTACACATCTCTCTAAGTCACAAATCACTGTACTGCCACGTAACCTGTGCTGGTTTAAATGTGAGAGGAACCAGGAGTTACAGCCTGTTAAGACACATACCCTGGGAAGGAGAAGAAGGTATTCTGGCCACTGCCAACGTTTCACTCCTCCAAGGTATATTCAAAGACAAGAAAACTGATTCTTTTTTGGCACCGGTGTAAAGGTAAGAACGACCATTTCTAGTGCATAGGAACAGACCCTGAGCACTGTGTTATTGAGGGACTTCAACTTGCTAGGTTTTGCTAGCAAGGTTTGGCCTGCCCTACCTGTGCACTCACATGTGTTCACATTCCTTTGGCTGTACTGTCTTTGTGGTATAAGCTTTCTTAATTGAATATCTTTTAGTTTGTGAATAAAAAGGCCTCCATTTGTTTAAAGTAACTTCAGTAACTTCAGGCTGGCTGATTGGTCTTTAAGTTGTATTTTGGAAGTGGAGAAGGTAATTCTATGCAATATGATAGTTCTTACTGTGGTGTTGCAGCTGGCATTTGACAAGAATGAAGGCTTTTGCTTTGGTGGTTTTGGGGCAGAACATGAGGGTGTGCTGTGTGCTTCTGAACAGGACTTCGATTTAAATGTTCTCCCCCTTGTAAAAAGCAACTGTATGGTTTGGTGTTTGAGCCTGTTGCTTGTAATTGATGTTCTCCTGAAAGGAATACTGTGCCTGCTGTATTCCTGTATAAAGGAATACTGTAACTGTTTCCTACATTGAAAACCACAGATCCTTTTTTTCCCCAAGGTGTACAGAGGAATTTATGTCATATGTTGATACTTGCGTCAGCGTTTATCAGTGTAACAACTGCAATAACAGGCTTTTCCTGGCTTGTTTTGGTTGAAGGCTGTATTATAATTTACTTTGTATAAGAAGTTCGTAATAAAACCTTTTCCTTTTCAAATGTGGGTAGATATTGCTGTAATAGCAGATGTTTTTAATTGTATGGTGTAACAGTTAGATCTGGCACTGGTGAAGCGCCTGAGGGAGGATGTGACCCTGAGGAGTGAGGTGAGCGGACGAGAGGCAGTCGTGCCTGGGCTCTCTCCGCTGGTCCCTACCGTGAGGAGGGGACCATGATCCAGCCCGCCCGGTGATTACCGCCCTCCCAATAGGGTCCGCCGGTGCCCCCGTCCCGCCTTCCCGTGAGGCGGCCGCGCTTCCCGCCCCTTCCCGTCCCTTCCCGTTGCCATGGAGCTGCGCGGGCGCCGCAAGATGGCGGCCGAGCGGGAGCCGGCGCCGCGGCTCGGCCCTCCTTAGGCGCCATGGAGGCTGCTTTCCTTTCGGCGCTGCTGCTGCTGTTGGCGGAGCCCTGCACCGGGCAGCGCTCTGGGGACCCCGGTGGGTGCAGCGCGTCAGGGCCGCGAGGAGCGGCGGCCTCTATGGTCCGCGGGGAGGCTGCTGAGGGAAGGGGAATAAGAGGGCCGGCAGCATGTGGGGAAGGGGTCAGAGGGGGAAAGATGGAGCCGCTTGTGTTGGGCCTTTCAACCGTGGTATGGCCTGTAAAGGAAATTATAGTAGAACTCGACTTGGAGCCCTAAACTTGAAGCTGTTCACATGCTGAGGGCATTACTCTGCACTAAGTGTATCACCTGTAGTAGAGGTACAGCCCTGATACCATTCATAGCTGCGAGGATTAAAAGTGTAAACTGAAGCCGGCAAGAACTAGATATAGTGTTGTCTGTCCCGTGTGTATCTGTGTGGGCCAGTAAGTGCTGCAGTCTCCTGCCATAAAGTTATTCTAACGAGGATTTACTGAGCACCTTGGCAGATGCAAACTTGTGCTATAGAAAGCTATAGTGAGCCCAGTGCTCTGGCACTTTGCATGAATGCAGGTACAGGCTTGCACTGGGCATCACAAGATAGTTTTGTTCTATTTGTGACAATTTACAATATAGGGGGTAAGATCTAAATATGTTTTGCAGATGTTACCTTTTTCACATGGCCTGTGTAAAGACTTATTTCTTTCTCACTTTTTTCTTTAGTCTTCCAGCCCTCATTTATCCACATGTCAGGGCCCAGAGTCAATTTGTTATTTCTTGGAAATTCTTCAGCTGTTAATTTTTCTCTGTATTTAAGCCCTAGAGATGAAGAAACAGGTAAGAATACCCCTCCCCTCAGCAGTGTGTAAATAAATGTTTGACTTATTAATATCTCTTGACACTAAAATTACTGGAGAAATGCACTTCTTTGAGTGCTTTGATAGTTACTGAAATAGACACTCCAAAGGACTGCTGATGAAGCCCTTAGTCTTCTGTTGACTCCTTGTCAGCTGGGCCTGAGAACCTGAGAATCTGAAGGCACAAGAGGTGTTTAAATGTGCTACTGATTGCCCAGTCTGGTCAAAATGACAGTGGAATGCTTTTGATTTTGATATAGGAATATTGCAACTTGCAAGTTGCGATGGAAGTGAAAGCGCCGGTGACTGGAATTTGAACGTAACACGTGGTATGGTATGTAAAATACTGATTCTTGCCTAAAATGGGAAGGACTGAACTATCATATATTAAGGGCTAATGAAACACTAGCAAAATGTTAACATACCAACAACTCAGTTTAAAAGTCTTGCCTCTCTGTGTGTGTCCTTCCTGTAATTTGCCGAGGTGCAGCTTTGGTGCTGGTTTCTTCTTTTCTGCCTTCTCTCTGGAATTGCCTGCACTTCCCGGTTGTCTGTAGCATTTGAGACTGTTTCAGATCTGCTGGAAAGAGAGAATAGAAATAAAAAGTAGTCCTTTTATACAGCATGAGCTCTGGAACATCTATAGTCATTAAACTTGTCTTTAGTGTTACATTGTACATAATTCCTTAGGGATTTTATCAGCTCTGCAGTTATCTAGTTTTCAGCTGAAGGAGGCTGTAAAAACTCGCTTTTCAGTATTTGTTCTATTCTTTAGAACATGTGATTTCTGCAGTAACAATCAGTGTGTGCTCCTTAAAGGTCTGTGCACAGTTCATATCCTCTCTCTATTTGCGTATCTCAGTAGCAGACCCTTTGTCAGTCCACTCTCAATATCAATTTTTATATAGGAAGCATATCATTGCATTGTAGTGCTGACAAAAGACAGTGATATTGAAGCTTCTCTTTCAGAAGCTGAAGAGTGGTCTAAATAAGAGTAATTGAATACAAGCCACCAAAGCTGTCAAACCTGATCTTGCATTTCTTCCAGAACATTTCCAAACTGACTATCAGCTTGACTAGAAATCTGCAGCTGTGTTTGCCAAATGCCACTGACTGCTGCACAGCACCTCTTTGTGTGGTCGAAACACTCCAGGTTTTAGCTTGCCGTGACTCGGTGATGTTGGCACGTCTCCTGGTTCAAGCTGAAATATATGCCAACTCTTCCTTTACAGGAAACGTGTCAGGTGAGTGTTTAGATGTGGTAAAGAAGAAATGGCATTTTGGTTGTTCTTTTCCTCTAAATATGAAAAACAATAATACTTTTTGGTTTGGGCAGCAGTAAGAGATAGTGAATAATCATTAATGGAATTCAACAGAAGGTTTGTACACAGAATAAACTGCAATGCACGTGATCTATTTGGATTACTGTCCGTCTAATCTGTTTTTATCTTCTTTTTTAATTCTTTTACAGAAAATGCCACTATCATCCCAAACCAGGTGTTTCAGCCTTTGGGCTCTTGTCCTTGTGACTTGACAGCTGGAGCTTGTGATGTTCGTTGTTGCTGTGACCTGGTACTTATTTCATATTAAACTTTGACGTGTTTGAAACATTTCTCAGTTCTTTCTATAACCTGTGGGGAGAAAGAGGTTCTGAATGGGATTCAGACTAGGTAAGGCTAGAGGTCTTGTTTAGGCTATTCCAGTGTTTCTAATGGTAAATAT
>JAVHNF010078554.1:0-16128 GCA_034783455.1 Micropsitta finschii | reverse complement strand
GAGCCATTATAAATTACAATTGCTGCTATTAAAGTGCTTTAGAAAAATTGCCTGAAACATCTGTATTATATCGGCCACTTGCCAATAACAGCTTTATTCTGTCGGGTGACTTGGGGGCTGCCTCTTGCATGTATTAGTAAATACAAGAATATCTTTTCTCTTTTTTTTTATTTTTTATTGCATTGATCTGCACTTTGAATACACCTTTGCAAACAAACTGTCCTCATATGAAGAAGCAGAAGCAAACTCCTCACACAAATGGATTTACTAACCTGCTAGCTTTGTGCAGTACCTTCGTGTTACCTCCTACACAACCTTTTCTGATTTTAGTTTAACTTTTCTATAAGATTATGAATTTCTGACCCTATTAACACTCATTATGTAAAATTCAAGTACTGTATGTATGCTGTATGCTCTTATAAGAATCCTGAAATATTTATTCTGTGCTTGTGTATGTGAATGTCAATGCAGCTATTATTAGAGTGGACATTAAGCTTTACCGTTGAATGTAAATTCATTATTTCTTTTTTGTACACTTGTGGAAAAGTGGAGTAGTGTTAATTTTTTAAGCCACTGTTGATTATCAGTTTTTTTGTGTATGAAACACAAGTAAAATATCTTTCTTAAATCAAGCTATGCATGCATTTGAGGATTTATTGGTAGGAATCTGTGAAGCTTAAGCTCTGTGAATTACTAAACCTAAGGGTATAAATGGAGTGCTGAATGTGCTTGAGGATGTTGATATAAAACCAATACATGTATTTTTAAATAGCATATAGCTGATGAGGGAATTCCAAGGAGTTTTCTACATTATTGTACATTCACAGAATAAAGTTGAAGTGTTGTATTAATTGGAACTGTGTAAGAAGCTACATAGCTCTAAGATTTCTAACAGGACCTTTAATCTAGCATCAAAGAGAACAACTGGATTTCTTGAGACATGTCCTGAATGTTTTAAGTTTCCAAACTGCTGACAGTTCAGAATAGGACAATTCTTATTCATTTTTAAAAACCTGCAGCAAGTCTTAAAACACCACAGAAGGTACAGCTCTAATAAAAGAACTCGTATCTCAGAGCATGAACCACCAATGGCCTCATGTGGTCTATTTAGAGTTTTCTTGTGCTACCAGGCTTGGTTTACTGGCAATGAAGAAGATGATACTTGAGAAAGAGAATCCTTGATTCAGTTCTAAAGGCTAGCCAAGATGAAAAATTGTAAGATTTGGGGAGGGAGCTATTCTTTCGTGCAAGTGTTCTATGCAAGTACATTTAGACTGATTTTTTTATTTGGTGACTAATCCAACCATTTCCAAAATGTTCATAAACTGGAGTTATGGAGGTAACTCCAACACATAGAAGGATACTCTTGGTTTGTTCTTATCATAAAGTAGTTCTCCTCAATGCCTCTGGCAAAAATCTAGCACAAAGATTAAAATCTTTAATATTTGATTATTTTTAGATACCAGTTTAATCTTTATTTTTTCTTCTGAGTGTTTCCCTTTTCCTCTATACAACCTAATCTAATTCATTTTTCACCCGTGGTCTTATGAAGCTGATTTTCCAAGGTTTGCTTCTATCAAAATGAACTAAGAGCTGCACTATGTCTGATTTGCCTGTTTTAATGCAAACCTACATTTGCCAGTGGTGTCTTTGCTGCAGACGTTTACTACTGAAGGAATTTATGCTTGCATAATTTGGTAGACAAAAGCAAAATATGTGAAGAGAAGCATTCCAGTATAGAGATCTGATAGAATAGCAAAAAAACTCTCAGAGGAGAAAAGATGCTCTTACTGGCATAGTTTAAAAGGAGGCTGAATTGCACCAGCAGAATACACATTACAAAGATTCTCTGTGTTTTCAGAAGACTGAAACAGGCAGCTCACCAGATTTTTAAGGGATTTTTCTGTATTTGGACCCTATAGTACAACTGGAATGCTGAGACATTTTAAGTGAAATTTGAGTATTTCAAAACTAGTGTACTAATTATACCATTGACATCCCTGATTTTGATGTCCAGGAGAAGGAGAAACACTTGGCACAAAGTGTTTGTGGGGTAGGAAGGGGGCAGACTTTGCACATTCTGCCACAGTTTTGGGGGGTGCTGTTTAAATACTACGTGACAGTGAGAACTGAGAATCAGAGGTGGCCAAGACCAGTAAGAACCAAGACACGAAAGTCTCTTTTATTCTCTTGCTGACAAAGTACACTGCAGAATTTGTTAACAAGGTAATTGCAGTTCTGGGGCCTTTTACCACCTGAACAATTTATTTCTCTCAGAATCTATGTATTTTCTGTGAGTATGTTGTCTTTGGAAGTCTGTTTTTTATGCATACAAGATCAGTGAACAAAACTATTGGGCTTTTATAACAATTAAGTCTGAGTTATATTGTATATTAATTACATATTGACATTAAAAAGATATCTTACTTTACATTAGGTTTCTTTCGGCTCAGTATTTGGGTCATTGCATATCACAGGGGAGGATCCAATTAAAGTTTTCCAATGTTCTTACATAAGGGGAAGAAAATAGAACCCCAAATGCATTTCTCAAATATTATAGATGAAAATCCATTACGGAATTAATTGCAGTCAGCATTGATATCTTTTAGGATCATCTTTCGTTTCCCCTTCTTTTTCACTTATTTGATGCATTTCAAGAACTGCTTCCATTTTTGGAAAAAGCTGTTACATGGTTAATTGACTTTCTCCCCAGGAGAAATGTGAGTAAGCTACCTTTATAGAACAGTGCTTTTTATATAGGATATATAATTCATGTTGGCCGGTCAAAAAGTTAGTCCTGCACTTTCTAGGACTTAACAGTCTGAAGGTTCCAATAAATAGCATTTCCTCTAGGAAACCTCACTATGTTCACTCCTTAATCTATATGTAACATAATTAGGTACATAATGAGTCCATAATTCTTCCTGCTTTATGCTGTCTAACACTTCAGTTAGAGTTTTCACTGTTTGTAAAATCACTTGTTCTCAAACTATAATTGCGTTCTTCAATTGTAAAGTCAATTACTGCCTTTCTTTTATACAATTTCCCTCACTTTAACCCTGCCACGTTCGTGTCAACAACTGGGTAAAATAAACCATGTACAGTCTTGTTCCTAATCTCTGGCAGCCCTGTTCCAGCTCTTTTGGTGATGTTTTGTGTGCCTCAAGTGTCTCTGTGCCACTTGAGCAGCACCGAGGAGAATTAGAAAGTCCTTCTCCATTAATTACAGGAATGGTGCCACACAAGAAGCTCAACAAAGCATAATAATTGTTAAAACACATCAATCACACAGCCACCCTAGACTTCTAATCCTGCAGTAGTTTTCCTATTAGGTAAACCCTTCAGCTTTTCTGGGACTCAATTTCCACTCATGCAGCCTCAGTGGGAAAAAATGTGTGTGATTCTGGGGGAAGCTGGACTGAAAATATGTGTAGATATAATCTTAACTAAGCCCCTAGTGCATCATAGCCCTCCTTTAAGAAAACAAGGAGCAATCCCTGCCTTAAAGATCTACTTTCCATCAGTACTTAAAGAATCCTACCTGAAGTCTCTCTGCCTGTGAAATGGTGTGCTGAGCAGTTACAAATCAAATCAGTTCTGTACTCGGACTTAAGGCTTTTCAGACATCACTACTTCTACTCCCACATTATCTATATTGTCAAAGCCATTACTGACTGGTGTCAGAACTTTCCTCTTCATCACCTATAGTATAAACAGCCTTTGGAACTGTTTGAGGACCCAAGAACTCATTCTCATGGGCTGGCACAGGAGGCTCAGGCCCTGTCTGGAGCAGCTATGCCAACCTGGCCCTTCCCAGGCACTATGAAACCCAGGTGTGGCGGAGCTTCAACTGGCACCAGGGCCACATCATGACATGATGAAGGGGCTTAACTTTGCTGAACTTGCTGTCAAATCCCTCCCTTGTGGTGTGGAAGTTACCTGGGGTGCATGTTAAATAAGGTACAAGCCTAAACCCATGAAATTCTGTTTGTCTGCCTAAAACGGACAACATTTAGGTACTGATATTTGAGGAAGTGATCCACAGAGCTCCTGATGGCTGTTTACTGGATAAAGAGGAGCTGCCTAACCCCAAGAGTGTATAAATTGCATTAGATCGTCTATTTGTAGACTCACGAAAGTTCTTTGTATTACTGAATTTAAGCTGCCACCAAGCATCACAAAAGCTACTTTGATCTCTCAAAGCCACATGTAAGGATCTTCTGGTAATCTACTTCAGTGCAGTTTCAATATAAATGCAAACCTGAAGTTAAGCTGCATCTTACTCTGGAGGGTGACTGCACTGAGAACTGGTGGACACAAATATCTCCCTCTGCTTTCAGAGAGTAAAAGGTGAAATCAGTTTTATTTTTATCCTCAGGTTCCCTGCAAACAGACGAGGAGTTCTGAGCTAGTCACATATGGTCATATTCTGTCCAACAGCACAAGCAAAGAGACACTTATTAGCCAGAAAGTGCTGGGAGTGTTATGTGGGCGGATTCTTTCACATTAGAAGATACAAGAGATTCAAAGTGTGAGAGGTCAACCCAGGGCACTAAAGGCACTCACTTTCAGTCGGAGGGAGGGGCTATTCTGCCTGTAGATCTTGCTAATGGCCCCCTGGGTCAAACAGGCTTTCACAAATAGCCTGTATCGTCTGCATAGCTGTCAAATGCGCCGTTTGGCTGATGCAGGAACTGCTGACCTGTGAGTTAGATTGCTCCAATTGTTTGTACCTAAGAAAAAAAATAAAATTCCCATAAAGTATCTTCGCTTAGGCCCTTATTGTGCACTCTGGGCTCCCCCTGTGAACCTGCCAAGCCATGGAGGTGCTGGCATTCATTAGTATGCGCACAGGCTAATGCAAAGCAACCTGGAAGTAATGGGATATAGCAGTGCTATAGTGCAAAGCCTTCACAGCCTGATCAATATTGATGGTGAAGTTAGTTCTGCATTGATTAGATTACAAAGCAAAAGCACCACAGCAAGTGAGTTTTGTGATGAAACAATCACTGCCACAGTCTCTACCAGAATTGTTTCATTTCACCATTTTCAGCTCTTGGAGATGTGGCAGTTCACATTTCTCTGACTTACTGGTGACTTAGGACAACCCCTTCAACATGTAGACATGCTGTCAAGATTGTCTTCTGTATGACAAAGACAAGCATGAAATCACAGAAACAAAATAGGAATTTGATCTTGCAGTGAGCAAAAGGCACCAAGTCTTTTATAAACCTCTAGCTTTTCACAATAATGAAATGAAACATGCCACAATAAAAGCTGAGGGCAAATTTGCCTTCTCTGCCATGTTTTGAAAGCAGTGCAGCATTAGAAACACTGGTTTCCTCAGTCAGTACAAGCCTTTTTCTGCTACAGTCGCATAAATGAGCTTCTTCCTCAAATACATCCAGCAAGGTCACTGTGATCATATTACTGCTTTCCTCCCTCTTCCCCTCTCTCCCCCCCAATATAAAATCGCTGTGATTCACTATGAATATGGCTAAGAAAAGGCACATATATGTTCAAGGCATTAACAGGCACTGTTTCTTTTTCACCCAAGCAATGTTAATAACAAAGTGTCTGGTCTTTGTACTTTTCTGCTGCAGGCAATAACCACACTAGATCCTACAAAGAAATGAGTGCATGAGGACATGCTGCTTTTAGAGACATGGTCCAGAGCTGACAATTTTAGGTTGCCTAAGAATCCAGTACTGTTGGAAAATATCTGCTAGTCCCACTGAGCATACACAACCAGGGTTTATTGTGTGGCAGAACCCGTCCTGAACAATGAAGCACAGTCTTATACACATTTAATGGTTTTGAGGTGGTTTATTTTTTGTCCTAACCAGCTGATCTGGAAATCAAATACCAGTGGGAGCAAAAGAGTTGCTCAGCTGGACTGATTGTTTTGATTGAGGTTAGAAATCTT
Organism: Micropsitta finschii; assembly: GCA_034783455.1. NCBI lineage: Eukaryota > Metazoa > Chordata > Aves > Psittaciformes > Psittacidae > Micropsitta > Micropsitta finschii. The sequence continues at coordinate 10,202 of JAVHNF010078554.1, read as the reverse complement.
ATGTATTTTACTAACCTGGGCTTTTCATTCTGTGACTTTAAAAGTAGATCCTTTAATGCTTTATTTAATACCCTTTTCACTCATATAATTTTAAAAACGATAATACGTTATCTTATAAAATATCTGTTATATAATGAGCAGCTGAGCTTCTTTTAATGCACAGCTTACTGTGTTTCAGACTAGGAAAGGAGGTTATTCTATGTCAAAACCCTGAGGATAGAGAAAAAAAAATACTTCTAACAAAAATGGAAAAGAATAATTCGGTTACCAAAAAAAAAAAAAGAGAGAAGAAACCATGTACTGATCAGTGTTTGGGAGTTCCACATCTGAAGAACCTAGTAGCTAAATCTGAACATTTTTGTGTAGGATAGCAATAGTTTGGTTATGAACTTGAAGTTTGTTAGATTTTTGAATCCTGGAAGAATGATTTTTCAAGCTTGTGGAGATCTAACACTTAAAAATTGACAGATAGGCAAACAGGTAAGACAGCCTCTAATGAGAAAGACTGCCTTGAATCACAAAAATACTATTTGTAGTTCCACTAGTGGGAGGTTGATCTTCCAGCGTTGCTGCCTTTCAAAATAGGCAAGGATAGCAAATATGCGCTCACAGTGCTTTCACTTCTGTAATGGGAACTTCCTATGTGCAACCCTAAAGCACATCATATAAATCCTGTATTTAAATCCTTTATATTTCTGCAGTCACCACCAGACTCTGGGACAGTGCTTTCACCTCTGCACCCGATGTTCTCTTGCACTAGCGTACTGTAAATAACTGCTAGGTCTGGCAGGTTAGATTTGTAGTGGGACACTAATGGGTTAATTTGTTCTCCTTTTCCACCTGTACCTTTCATCTAAGCACTCCGGGCCACATTCCTCAGTAGATAACAATAGGAAGCAGCTTCTTTTAAACAACTAATAAACATTACTCTGTGATGGGCAGCACAAAGTCTGATGGGCAATTAGCGCTGCAATATCTACACATCATCAAAGCCTGCTCCAATCCACACTATTAACAATGACAATGGGGACATCGAGTGGGGCCTGAAGAAACAGTATTGTTCCAGTTGGAAAAGATTTCGGGGTTTCCTTGTTGCATTAGAGGAGATGCTTTTTCAGTTTCTCTTCTTTCTGCCTTTTTTAAAATTCACTTTCGCCCAATGATGACTTCTACTGTCAGAGTTGAGTGCTGTCAGCTGTGGATCCTTTGAGTAAATCTATGTGCACTTAAGCCTGCCTCCTTATTGGCTGTGCCGCAGCACTAAACTCCTAATTTATTGTTAAGTGCCGAGATGGGAGGGTTTGTTGTAGTATTTAAATATTATGAAGATGGTTAAGTATCTTCCTTCTTCTCCTCCCCCGTTCCTTTTTTTTTTTTCAGTAAATAAATGAGTTACATTAATTTGTTTGCTTCTCTCGTAAGACACAAGTGCTTATAATCATTTCTGTTACGAAATCACTGGAAGAGAAAGAAGGAAGGAAATACAAGTTATCCTGTGATATTCAACTCCCCAGTTATCATTGCGGACTGGCAGTGTCAGAGAAGGACATGATTTCAGAAAGCGTTCAGGCTGAACAGATATCTAGAGCATCAGCCACTTTTGGACTATGGGAGCTCAGTCTTAAGCAGATATTTCATGCTGTGAGACAAGGAGTGAGCTGGAGGTGTATCTCTGCCTTTGTTCCTGCTTTTTGGCAAGCAGCAGCTCTTGACTGCAACACGGAGGAAGCATTTTTGCATTTGAAGTTTCTGTTTTGTCGGGGGCAGGGGAGGAAACAGAATTTAAAAGAAGAAGAAAGTGCTTTCACCTAAAGAATCTTAGGTTTAAAGAAAATGGATTTTTAAATTTTGCTTATTCTCTTTAAGCCTGGTAACAATACTGCAGAGAAAACACATCACATTAAAAAGCACGTGGGCTGGGAGGATAACTGCAAAGGCAGTAGGATAAGCAGCTGAGCCACATGTGCTTTTAGTTGATACTAATCAGTTAAAGCGTTTCAGTTAGGCTAAAAAGCGTCCGGTTTCATTCAGGTTGTGGAAGATACTTAATTGTTTGTTTCTTTTTCTAAGTGGTGTAGCGGGGTTTGAGGTGAAGGAGCTGCGTAAGCTTCGGTATTAAGAATGACAAAGCCCCCAGGCTGTTCTTGGTTTTCGTAGGTAGTGGTGGGTTGTTTGTTTGAAAAAAGAGGAAAGAATTTTGTTTCTGTGTAATCTCAAATCGTTTGTGCCTTCAAAACCTGGCAGCATTCTGCCTCAAAAAGAGCCTGGATCTTAGGTAAGACTGGAAAGGAGTTAAAAACAACCTAGTTTAAAATAATTGTCTAAGTACGACTTCGCAAAGTGTGGATTTCTCCTTTGTAAATGTATATATCTTAAAGCGGAATAATTATCCAAAGCCATTTCTTCTTTATTGGATGTAATGAGTTTATTCCAAATCACTTTACTGGCCTTCCTCCACACTTAACAAAGAACAGCATTCCTGGATGATAGCTCTTTCGAGTGCTTTTGGAACTTAATTATCACTTGGACATGCTCATTCTTTTTTTTCTAAAGGATCAAAGTCCTTTTCCTTTTTCAGAAGAGAGGGTGTGTGTATAGGGTTACATCAGGTCGAGTAACCAACTACTTAACTGGCTAAAGTCGTGTAATAAATGAAGCAATTTCTCAAGAAACTGCTGAAATTCTGGCTGAGATTCCCTGGTTACAAATAAGGTTGTGCTGATCACTAACGCTCTAACAAATTCACTGCTGATACCAAACATGGAAGAGAGAGATAAGACAAAGTTTTATCCAAGTCATCAAGATAACATTTGATGCTTTAAAAAATGCTTCTCAGTTCTACAATGGTGATGATAAATTCTGAATGTAAGAAGATGCATTTCAGAGGTCCACACTAAAAAAGCGCTGAGAAGATACGTGAAGTCCCAAGACAAAGTAGATAATTCAGTGTTGCAGTAAAAACAGAAAATTGTTACCAAGAGAACATTAGCTCTGTACTGCAGAAAAAAGTTTCAAGTAGTATTTGGGGCTGGGTATGGTCCTTATTAGGCTGAATTTATTTCATTCAAGAAATCAGTTGTTTTCTCTCACTGTGAAAAATTTTAGGAGAGCCTTTCTAAGGTGGGACCTTGCATAGCTGGACATGGGTCTCGAGTCTGAACCGTACCTTTCAAGCACTTTTTTTCTGACCAGCATGAGATAAGAAATTTTAGTTATTTCTGAATATTAATTTCTAAAAAGAAATCCCTTATTTCTGAATATATGAAATGTTATGCTGGCTTACATAGTCCCCAGTGTTCCAAATTGTTCTAAATAAATTTACCCTAAATCATAGGTGTGAAACTATGCTGAAAAGTGCCTTTTTCACAGTTAGCTGTTCTCAGACTTTCCAAATTAGTCTGTTTCTTCTTTTCTGTAATGTTTTTTTAAATCCCTGTTTATGTTTTTATTCCTGTTAAAAAAGCAAACATAGAAGTCTCACTGTAAAACAAATAGAGTAACCTACTCATTCAAACAGAGCAGCTTGAAGGATGAAATCATCTAAGCTGTAAATAAGGCAACAGTTTCTTCATTAGTATAATGAGAACTTGTATTTTTGGACAAGATATTTGAGACCTTCTTTCTAGAGAATATTAAGCTTTCAAAACTTCTGGGTCTGGCAGGTGGCTGTAGCCAAATCTTAGGCCTGTTGTACCCTTGGAAGTAGGCGCTCCAGAAGCAGGTTATAATTAGTATCAGCTTGTTTGGAATTCAAACATGAGCACACTTGTATAATTATCAATGTATAAGCATTTTTGTACCTGGTGTACCTAATAAAAGTAGCATTGCCATTGCTAGAAGCAGGTTTTAGGCTTTACACTAGCTGCGCCAGACTCCAGTCCCTGCCTATTAGGTTTGGTAGCAGCTTGTTACAAGAACTTGTGTGTGAACTTGAGCTTTAACTAGTGTCTTTAGCTATATACACAATTTAAAACATAAGATAGCAGTGGAGGCCTTGAAAACATGGGCACATGTTGAAACAAAGTCCCCAGAACTGTGTCAGCAATGAGTTGATCAGTTGTGATCAGCCCCTGGTAATTAAAAAGGCACACCCTGGGAAGCTGAGAAAAGACTGCTTTGGCTGTAAGGTGCTAGGAAAGCAGAAACAGCAGCAACTTACCAAGAGATTAAAGAAGAGAAATCACACAGCACAAAAATCCCAGCACAAAATGAAAAACAAACAACAGGCCAAGACTTATGTAGCAGCTTGGGAAAGTACATCTTCCCCCCTGCCAGCATGCTGCGGTGCACAGATGAATGGCTTAGAACTTTCTGGAAACTGAAACACTTATAAAAGGAGGAAAGATCAAATTTAGGGTTGTAAAGAAAGGTTTTCCCCTTTTGATTCCAGCTTCTCCTTTCTCACAAATGATCCCGTTCACCTTCTGGACTGAGATAATCAAGGATGGGAGCCTTACGCTATTTGAATACATGGTGATTGTTATCATAAGTACCAACAGCCATTAACTACGTGTATTGTTAATATCAAACAAGTGAAGTTGATTTTAGAGTTTAAAACTGTCCTTACTTATCTGTCTTCTAAATGCCCCCATCACAGTAGTCTGTTTCCCTAACTAGTACTGCTGTATGCAATTACAACATGCTGAGGGGTCAACCAAGGAATTTTATTCTCAGTAGTGAATCAAATAAATTATATTTAATACTATAGCTCGCACCTATCTATTTCATGTTACATGGGCAAACAGGGAAATATGTGTGCAAGATTTAGAAAGCCTAGTGGGCTTCACCTCGCCTAATCTGACGAGTCTGCAGCATAGATATCTGCATCTGATCTAATCTTTGAGTCTCCTTTCATACTCAGTGGAGGGAAATAAACTCTTCTGAATTTCTATTAATTTGTCCTATTTTTGAGTGAGACGAGGTGACCATTGGAAGGCCTATTTCTGTCTCTTCATAAAAAGAGCCCAGACAAGGAGTTCCAAGGTGACAGTCTGCACCACAAACATCTCCATTTTGACAGAGGAATCCCATGCTTTGGGTTTTACATTTGTCTGCTCCTGCAAACATGTCTGGCTAGAAGTTCCTTTTCCATTTCTTAGAATCATAAAATAGTTAGGGTTGGAAAGGACCTTAAGATCATATAGTTCCAACCTCCCTTTCATGGGTAGAAACTTCTTCACATGGGAAGCTACTAGAATCTTGGTTTAGTGTGAGAAAGCCCACCAAGATTATTCGTTTGTTATTCTTAATTTTCATCTTCTTCAAGCAATCCTGTTTTAAAGCTCAAGTAGATACTGAGTAGATATAAGGTCAGAGTAAATGTTATGCAATTATTTTTCTGCTTAAATTAGTGTTCCCAGCCTCCCTCCTGCTTAAGCCTCACACACAAACAATTTTGATACCAACAGAGTATTGTTTGAGTGTAGGAGGAATGGAGGTTTCTATGTTGATGAAAAGGTTAATAGATTGTTATTCTGGGGAGCAAGGTATGATGGCAATGCAATTTATAGTGGGTAGAGGGAGAGGATGAATGAAGTTCAGGCTCTTCTTGAGGTCATTGGCTCATAATATACGTCAAATAGGCATAGAAAGAGACAGTGCTGGAGAAGTGGTTGTAGGGGTAATAATCTGCACAATAAGGGGAGGCAGAAAACCACAATGCATTCAGGGAGCAATGAGAAAGCCAGAAATGAGGCAGTGTGACTTCAAAAGCAATTGCTGATCAAACAGGCTGGAGCTCAAGAGGTACAGACATGAAAGACTGTGGTGGAGGCGACCTGTAACAGGTCCCTGTGCTACTCCTTCCCCATGATCTTTTTTGGCTGCTGTGAGCCCAGTACCACCTTAAACTCTAAGCTGCTGTGGCAAATGCTTTATAAGGTAGGCAATGATTTGGGAAGCAGTGGAGTTAAAGGACACAGCAATAGGACATGGATTAACAAAAAATACACTAAAAGGAAAAATATTTGGTACTGGCTTCTAGCCTGTTGGGAGAAGATAATACACGTATGTAGGAGTGTACCTGTCACATTGGCTGCTCTTAGGAGCCTTGCTTAGAGCATATGTACTTGCATTTGCACTAAAATAGCTTCCAGACAAGGGAAGAAATTAACTTAAAGTGACAGCTGCTAGAATTCAAGGGCTAGGAAAGACTCCAGGGATGTATTCTGCTATAGATTGCAGACAGATTAAAGGCATGGAGTAAACATGGGTTTTTTACACCATCTCTGTGTTGCTGACTCAAGGGAAAAAATGTTACAGTCCTTTTGCATATATTCCAGCTCCACCACCATCTCCCCGACTTGTACAACTTGGGAAAACGCTGCAGTATGCTTTAATTGGTTTTAAATCCAAATTATTGTAAACATCACATGAAGGTACAGTTAATGAAAGAGTAAAGTACTGTCAGAATATTTTCTGCCCCTTTCCCTCTCTGTGTCTGTCACCAGGTTAGCAGTGCGTTTTTGGATTATCTGAACAGTTCCAGCTCCTGAAGTCCAGTGTCCCAGTCTGCCCTTCCCAAGACTCATGAAGTCGCTCCACTGCGGCCTGTGCACACCTGACTGTGTACTTCTGGTCTTATCATACACGTACAATGGAACTAGGTCCTATTATTATAGAAAAAAGTAAAGAGCACACATCCTAACCTACCTCACTGTTATTTCTGAGCTGATGCTGTTTTTTTCTCTGAATGAATAACTTCAAATACCAGTTGAATGCTGAAAATTTTTGGATTGGAACAAAGCGTCATTCCTTGGTGTAATAAAGGGAATGGCAGTTGGTTAACTAGCTAGTCCTTAAAAGAACTTCTTCCCTATCTACACCCAGATCAAAGCACAGAGACTTCTAGTGCTGTTTAAAACCAACTTGTACTTGCTGGTGGTCTTTGTGCTATCAGGGTGGTTTGGGGGTTTTTTTGTTACAGTGGTAGGGAAAGAGCATTTTGATTTACTTTGCTCCTATTATATGTCTTAGGCTTTCGCAGGCAGCTGACAGGATAGGCTTCTTTTCACAAGCTTAAAACAAGGGAGTTCAATATACAAACTTCTGAGCACCTCAGTCATTAATTTCTGCAGCAGTCAAGCTGGCTTATGCTTGGACCAGCTTATATTTGGACCAGCTCTGGGATGTCTTATGCAGCTTTTGTTCAGACTGTTTTGCAGATTCATAATTCTTGGTCTTGTTTGGTTTAGGGTTGTTTGGTTGGGTTTTGGTTTTTGTGGGGTGTTCTTGGTTTCAGTTGGGTTTGGGTTTTTTTTGGTTTGGTGTTTTTTGACAGGTCTGTGCCACTAGGCAGAATTCAGTTAATGGTTTATGCATGAAGGCCACTGGGAGGGGGAAAAACAGACTTACAGTGTTTTGCTTTAGAATTTTCTGCTTCTGAAGGACTTGCTCCTTTACCTAATATGAAGTGTTGATCAAGCAGATGGTTTCTTACTGATATTCTCAAAATCTAAAATCTTCTCTGCACCAAACGCCTTAGGAATGAGAAAAAGCACAACAGTTCAATTGAACCAAGATGACCTTATAATGTAGACACAGCTATCTAATAAAAATGCACACCCAGCAACCTGTGTCAGAAAACTACTCTTTCTAATGTATAATTAATGTGTCTTCTCTCTTCTAATACTTGTATGGGAGGTGAAAAATGTGTACCATTTAATGTGTAAATTGTGCCATTTTAGTGTCTAGGGTTTTTTAAAATAAGAACCCTAAGCTAAAATCAAGAAGATTACTCCAGATGCAAATAAGTGTCTAGGAAGGTATTGCTGAAGTCAGCAGGACTATGTATCTACATACTCTGGAAAATCTCCATAGGCCCTATCTGCATCTTCAGCTGCTCCCACTACTATAAAATCTTTCTCCTCTCTTCAAAACACACATGCTCACCTGATCCACTGGACCCTCTTAGTTTAGCTACATATGTGAAGGGAAATTTCATCCATGTCTTTCAACAGAGATCAAATCTTTCCACTACTCACTCACTCACATGTGTTATATATTCTAAATTTCAGTGCTTCTGCATGGTTAGAGGCAAAGGTGACCAAGAGAAGTTTTTGTTTCCCTTTTATTCTAGCCATAATTAGTAGTCAAAAATGGGAAAAAAAAAGAAAAAAAATCACAGAAGATATATGCTTTCATGCTGAATACAGCTTAGTGTTGTAAATCACAAGGATTCAGATAGTTCTGAAGTCAAAGTTCAGAAAAACCTGTCCAGCTACTTTATCAGTCCATCACGACATAAATGTAAGGAAGCTTCTAGGACTACGCAGTATGAATAAGGTTGAACCTCTGAAAAACAAAGATGAAATATTCATCTTGATCATAATCTTCTAGATGTTGGCTGAAAAGGAAGGCTGGGTCAGTACTAGGCGGGTTAGTAAGGACCCAGACAGCTCAGTCATGAACTTCCTATTTGGTCTTGTGCAGCTCACCAGTAAAACCGAGATAATGACGTGTCATGTCTTACAGGTCCATTGAGAGACTGAGAGATGAAAAAGCATCTGATACAATTCTCAGGTATTATGATACCAGGGATGGATAAAAACTATTGTGCTGTTACTTAATGGTTCATCATAGAGGTCAACAAACTCAGATATTTTTTAAAATATATATTAAAAAGTATTAAAAAAACCCAAAATTCAGCAAATGTCAGTTAGATAAGAATATGTACCCTTGAATGGATCCAGCTGCAAGTTAACAGAATGACATGCCTTCTGTTTTCGCTATATTTTCACAAGCCCCTGTGTGATGTAACAGCAAAACACCTGTACAACAGTGAATCCAAGCAGTGTTTCCAGTGTAGTTCATACTCAGTTTTATAGCAACCAGGAGAAACAAGACACAGAAAACAAGTGCTTATAGTCAAAAAAAAGAAAGTAGAAAACTTCTTGCTAAAATTTTCAGGTTTCAAATAAGTTTATTTTCTTACTGGAAAATTTTTCCAGTTTAAATTCCAGCCAGGTTTGGTTATTGTCTAGAATAACATACACTATAGATGAGGTGCCACCAGGACATGCGAAGTATCCTAAAGATCACTTCACTGGATAAGACTGATTATTGATGTCCTTCTGTGGAGAAAGCCCCATAATAGTAGCTGCAGGTTTCTAACCATAAAGGAATATGCATAGAGAATCTTATTATCTAGGACACACTCATAAGGACTACCTAGAGGTAAGAAAAATCTCTAGACCCACAGTTAAAGTAAAAAGAATGACAGTAGCTGTAGACTAAAATTTCAGCACTTGGAAAAGCTGTTTTGCTCCTAAAAGTGCAGGCAAAAACCCTGTAACTTGGAATGAATACTTGAAGGGAGGAGAATATAACATATCTATAGATACTATAGTTGGAGTATTTTCAGCTGAGAGAGTCAATGCTGCTTATGTTTGCTTCTAACGTATGGAATTTAAGAATTTACAGACCTATGTTACTTGTACAGAAGGTCCATAGTTAGGATAACAACTGTCTAACAAGATGCTATAAGCATTTCTTACCCCCACCATGCAATAAATTACCAGATGGGCTCTCCATGGGCTGAAGCACCTTCACACTTCATGTGAAAAGGCTGAGTGACTTCTTGATATTTTATGCTGCTCAAGAAATAAAGCAGCTTACACTTGGGCAAATAACAATGTACAAATACTGTAAATAAAACAACAAACAAAAAAATCAGGCAGAACCAAATCCAAAACACTGAATTGGGATTGCTTTTGCAGACAGTTCAGGTTTTAATCATGGAAACACCATGCCCTTAGCTGAGATTTTATTATAAACTCTTCCCCAGAATTTGCTGGTGTTTCTCCCCACCTTTTCCAGCAGAGCTGTGCCCATTGCTAAAGGGCAGTGGTTTTCTAAAGAATACAGCGAGGATAGATAGGGCCTGTAAAAAACTGAGGAACTCAGCTGAGTCTCAGCCTTTTCACCGATTTTGTACTCCTCCTCTGTGAGAGGCCAGGTGTTTCCATTCTAGCTGTATGTCTGTATCTTTTCAGTACTCTCCCCACTCTATTCAAGTGATACAATTTCTTTCCCTGAGAGCTTAATTTTTGACATGCTGAGGAGCACAATCTGCAAATGTAAAGCTACTTAAACAGATTCAGGAAGTTTTCTGAGCAGTTTTATCACCCAGAGAAAGAGAAGAAGCATAGGGAGAATCCTCCCTAAAAAAAGAGGAAAAAAAAAAGATTTTACTTGCAGACTCG
>JAVHNF010078539.1:0-10307 GCA_034783455.1 Micropsitta finschii | reverse complement strand
TGGAGAGAAATAGCATACACACTCATGTTGTTCATAAGCAGTGTGTCATTTCAGCAGTTTAAGCAACTTATTACCATAAACTTCTGATCTAAAATAGACACTGGAAAGTATCATATGTTACTTTTGAAGTGCAGCCTCTCCTTTATCAGAGGTGGCAGACAAAACCCAGCTGCCATGCCCTTCTGTGCTACAGTGGAAAAGCACCAGGGGAGAAAACATCCCAGGGTAGCTTACAGCCTTTTTGGCCTGACTGTAAGGAACGCTACATGCACCATGGTAGCTTTTGTGTATAGTGCCCATTTTACCACTCTCCAGATTACATAAACTCCATAATCACTGACTGGATAGCTCTAAAACAACCAAAGTCATTTTAGACAAAGAGGCAAACACTGCCCTGCTGATCTTCCATCACCCCGCAGTCTGGCACGGCAAAGATTGGCACACTAGTATTCCAGCAGGACTCACTAGCGTTTAAAAAGGAAAATGAGAGACTACTTTTAACTCTACTACCAGATTTGGTCTAGGAACAGTAGGCATCTAGACACCAGTACATGTTTTTTACCTGTAACTTGAAAAAGATAACCTAATCCCTAACCCTTCCAGTGCTCTCAGCACTAAACCATAGCAACTGAAAATTGACTCGCACTTTGAACAGAACACATTTATATTTAATAATGAATCCACTGGTTTTTAGACAATTTCTATTTGCCACCCCCCTAAAGAAATCTGTTGCTGAACACAAAAGAAAAACATACCTGCTCCAACAGCACATGCACAACATAAATAAGGAGTTCTTATGTCACCAACAAAACAAACATTATATGCAAAGGAAAAAAAAAATCCTTACCTCGTGTTTCAGGTTCCCGTGTTCTGAAACATAAGTAAAAATTGGCATTATTGGTGACTGTAAATTGTATGCTGTTTATCTAGCAACCTCAGTGTGTGCCGTGCTGCGTTACAGAAACACCGCTGCCTTCTTGCGCTACCTGATACCTGCAGCCGCCCCGGCAGCCTGGGGCTGTTGAGCAAACCCTGCTCTGCTCTCCTCCCCTCCCATCGGTCCTGTGCTGAGCTGGCCAGGAAGGCTCCTTGCTGCCAGCTATGCTGCACTTCCCAGCAGTGGCTCAGCAATCCGAACTTCACGAACTTCTACAGCTTTTCCAAAATACTCTCTAAATACTGACTTGTTGGGAATTCAAAAGCTGTCTTTGTTCACCGCAAGTCGAGCTCGCACCTTCTCCCTGTCTTCATAGCACGCCAACATAGATCAAGATAACAAGTACACCTTTAGCTTCAAAATCTGCTATGTTCAATTCAGCATTGCCATTAGTATACCACAAACTCTGCAGCCACTGGTGTTTCATCTGCCTCTTTGGCTATGAATTCACCTGTACTACTTAAAAATGAGGAAAAAAATATACAGTCCTGCGGGCGATCAGGACTGCATCAAGACAATAGCACTTCTGCACACACACACCACTACACATCACAAAAGACACAAAATGAGTGTTTTCTACATTTTTCTTTGAATGTCTAATCTGGTAGCAGGTATGTGGGTGTACACGAGATATGGTTCTGTGCCTTGTCAAAGCATGCACAGCCGTATTTACCTGTGTGCGTGCTGCTGAGGGGCAAAGCACAAACTGCACGTGCCTGGTCTCTGCTTCATTACATTTGAAAACCTTCACTGTAATATCTTGTAAGCAGTGAGCCATAGTCAGAGTAAATCAAGTAAAAAAGCTTTAACTGCAAGTAGATTTTGTCCTACTTGAAAGAATAAATAAATAAATAAATAAATAAGAATTAAAATAGCACTTAAGTGTGGGAAAAAAACCAACCCTTTGGCTTTTAGAATTCCATGCAAAGATGATAAGGCATGCTGAGACCGGGCACGCCAGCGGAGGACTCTGGGCTGGGCCAGGGAAGCACAGCCTGTTTACCACTGGCAGAGCTCTCTTCTCACGTACGCTTTCAATCATCGTTTCCTCTCTCGTACAGCGCGCCAAAGACACATCATCCTGCTATCCGCAGAAAACACTTTTATGATCACAACCTTCCCAAAGGTATTAATTAGCATTTGTACAGTGAGCAAAGAGAAGAAAAATAAGCCAGCCCCAAAGAAGGAGATGCAGATACACTACTGAGGCTTCCTAAGGAGCCCGAGGGAATTAGTTGCCTAAATGCTGCTCACATTCAATATAATTTTGATATTTGGCAATTTGACACACCTTCCAGAACTTTTGCCAACATCTGAATAAAAACACCTTTTTGAACGTTTCTTCTCAGCATTATAAATGGCTAGACATGAAGGGAAGTCATTTAGAGAGTATTTGGAGGAGGGCAAACCTTCAAATCTTTGGGGTTTTCTGTTGGGATTGGGTTTCTTGTTTCCTTGCTTGTGCTTTTTGGTTTTTAATGGCCTATATTTACTGCAGCAGATCTCTTATCCAAAAAATGAAACAGAAGTGTCATACTACCCTCCAATGGGAAGAAATTAATTTGATTTGTTGATTGAAATATCCCAAAACTTTTCATAATAAGTAATTAGGAAACTAATTGATTAGTTATCAATAATTGCATTTAATAAATTACTACACAGGCGGCTAAGAAATACCCCTGATAATTTGCATAAAATAAAATTCATTTAAAAGGGGAGGGGGGGTGTGTGGAAAAAAGCCCTAAACTTTGGTAACTGATGGACCAAAACGCCATTTGTGATTTTGCTATTAACAAATGCATCACAAACAGGAAAAATATACATTGCCTCTATTTCCACATGAAAGTCTATTCAAAAAGTAAAACTTAGGCTTATCTTGTTATTTCATTATAGTTTAAATATTCCTGTATTTCAGGATATTCCTTACTGAATTATGGGGATTGCTTCCTCATGAGAGATCTTCTTTTCAAATCTTGTACAAGAGAAAAAAAAAAACCCAAACCTTATTTCTATATTTAGGAAAAAAAATGGATGTCTGAGGATATCCACCAACAAGTATCTTACACATGACAGTTTTAATTCAAGTTCCTGCTTGTCACCAACGTGCCAGTGAAATTATGGAGTTCTCAGTTCTGACATCAAGCTACTTTTACTGCCATAGTTCAGCACAAATTTTATGGTTTTTGTTTATTCACTGAGGCCATGATACCATTGGGTCACATTTGGATAATTATATTTTACTACAAAAGCAACAGGAGCAACAGCTGGCCTCAATAAGCGAGGGAACACAGATCAGAAAATGGGAATAAGCTGCTCCTCAGGGATGCAACAGAGCAGCTAGATTTACATGCTGAATAAACGGAGAGTACATAAAAAGGCTCTGTAGTGAACTACTCACCTTCATATCTTAAAAGAAAATTCAAAATGCCTGGAATGCAGGAACTATAAAGCAAGGCACTTTGAAGGAGCTGGGGGACTACCTGCTCCTTTCCGGTCATTTAGCCAGTTATTGCATAATCAGAACAAAAGCAAATCATGACATAGAAGTACCATAGCGTAGGACTCCGCAAAAACTATCGAGCCCCCTAAGTGACTTTTGTTCAGGTTGAGCAAGGATGGTTAGTTACACAACACAGCACAACCTTTGTGGAGGTTAAATAAAAAGTGGCATAACTCCAATGAATATTCCGGGATTTGAGCATTTACTTGTTGATGTGATAGGTTTGAAGGAGGGCCAGCAGTTTTGCAACTATTGATCTAGCCAGCAAAAAGGTAAACAGTAAAAGCTGCTGGTTTCTTTTCTCTAATGTGCTGTAGCAAGCAATTATTACATAAACAGCATGAACTATATTATTGGGCAACATTATCATATGAAACAATATTATCATTTGAAAGGAATTCTAAACTTGACCCAATCACATGATAGCATTTACTTTAAAGCTCATCACACAATCGAAGAAACTTTTTGACCTAAGGAAATGTAGCACTTTTTCAAATGGAATTATCCAAAGGAGAAAAGAACCATGCATAAGTGAAGTAAAAATTACTATTAAAATGCCCAGTTAATGTTTTTCTAACCCATTTACTCCCCGACGAGAGATGCTTCTAAACTTCCCTGGGAACAGCAATATAAAGAAGAAAATTTTGTGGGTTTGGCACAGTATTTAAAATATTCAAAACATTTTTGGATTCTAGACCCATTATTGGAAGCTCATCTAATTGAAATATTCAGTAGCCTGTGGAAACAGGAAGTATTTGCCTGAAAATACTTAATTCAATATAATTGGACAGACTTGGAAAAATAACAGTCTGACAATAGAAATCAATTGTTAATTCTGCTGGTTTAAACTATAAAACAGACTGCAGTTCTGTAGTTTGTTCTGGGCAGTGACACCATTTTATCAATCCTGAGGACCTCTGCAAAAATTGTAAGAGCCACAGAATAACTGTACAATGAAAGTGGGAATTCTGGGAGAGACAGCTTCTCCCTTTGCCTACTAAAAACATGTCTTAGTTATGCTTATTGAGCTATTTCCACATGCAAACCCTTCCATCTAGAGGAAGAGCTTCACCAGATAAGTAAAATAGTGCTGTCACTGGAAATAAGGCATAAGAATGCAGTTCAGATGCCAGAAGAGGTAGAAAGGGAAGAAGAGACCTTCGCATCAGCCACCAGAGAAAAGAACATGACATAAGTCCTCATAAATGGCACTGTCAGAAAATACGTGCATAAATTTTATAACCCTTGTGATTAAGGATTTCATAAGGCCTTGTGTTTAAGGCTGCAGAGACTTCATTAGAATACTAGCAGAAAAGAGGGGGCATGGAGGATTTCAAGTCAAAGAAAAATTAAGTGATAGGGCATAAGAGTAATATATGTGAAGATGTAAAGGACTACTTGAGCATGTACAGGGCAGCATTTCAGGGGAAAAATAGATCATTAATGACAGAAATAAGCTCAGAAAATTTCAACCAGCACTGCTGATTTACAGTAACAAGAGCAGGAACAATAACCAAAACATCAAGAGATAAATACAGACACTTTCTTCTATTTATTAATTCAACTGATTAATTCTGCATCTATTATCACTGTAACTTCTACAGTCTGTTTAACTGTCCTTCTTTGAAGCAAAACATCTGAAAAGCTGACATATGTTTGTGTAGAAGGCATAGCATGACAACACAGCAATTTATCTGAAGATTTTGTCAATGTTTCTCTCAGAAGTATATCATCTAAATCTGACACTTGTTAAATTTGTCATTCTAAAGCTTTCATCTGTCTTTGGATGTCTTCTGAATTTTCACAGACTGACTTGGAATGAAAGCAGAAGAGATTTAATCCACTCAGGGAGGTTCTAAGCATCATTCCAGAAGGGCCAGCAAAAGTATCTGCTCAGTGGTCTAAAAAGACAACAAAATCTTAAGCTACAAAACCAGAAGATGTTGAGAAAAGTGAAAATGTGAAACCTAATTGTATATTCTCATTGCAGTGTTCTGAATTCTGATCACTTCTTTTCAAATAGACTTCTAGAAATAGAGCTACAAAATGGGAAAGAAAACTGAGGTGGAAAAAAATGTTCCAAATATGAAAATGCAATAGAAAAAAAAATAAGGCTATTCAGTTCAGAGAGTATACTAATCTGAAGTCATGAGAAGATATAAAATAATCTATCGTATAGAAGCAGCCAGTCAAGACCTCCCCCATTGACTCTTCTCACAAAAAGCCGCAAAGTCACACCTTAAACTAAAAATGTAAAAAGGTCAAACATAACCAGGGTGAGATATGCAACCTATGAAAAAAACACCAAAAAACCAAGAGCCAAATAAAGAACCTACGGAACTCACTGTTTCAAAACTCTTGAAGCACAGTCAGGTTGTTTAGTCAACAAAAATTGGGAAGCTGTGCAAAACCATTAACAAGATGTAAAAACTCTTAAAACTCCAAGAAGACAAGAAAATTTAATAGGTTTAAGAAAGTAATATCATATCTGGGCATTGACTGCCACGCAAAGAATTTACTTTTTCCTGTGAAACATCTGGAATCAACCATTACCAGAATGACAGAACAGCAGATTAAACAAACCACACACCTACCATAGTGTGTGTGTGTATATATATATATTCCATGTTTGTGGCTTTAATACCACACAACTGGGGAATAATGATGTCCAGTTTCCTAAAAGGATCATTGTATTTTACGTCCACTCTACCCTGTGAAAAAGGCTGTAATAGTCCCCTAGAAACAAAAGAAATATATAGCAATACAATAAATGTCCCAGGCATTTTGCTGCTGTAGAAGCATTCTGGCTATGCTCCACAACAAGTTAGATGCTCTCACTCTCAGGCCACCTTTGCTAATTTCCCACAGGAGCACCACTAGGAAAAAAAAGTGAATTTATCATAAATTGTCTAAAGATTTAAAAAGGAAAAAAATCAAAATTAACTATTTCATAATTTTGTGCATGCAAAGCACATTATTTCCACAAAACACAATGAAAATTTTAAATTTTACGTAATTTGTGTTGGAAGGCACCTCAAAGATCATGCAGTTCCAACTCCCTGCCATGAGCAAGGTCACCTTAAAACATAGCTCCATAAAATTGTTCACACACAAGTTGCAAAGCCACTATTTAAAAGAATCTGAATTGTCTCATCCCCCTCTAGACCATATGGGGAAGCAGGAACGGATAAAGCTTCTCCTCCTTAAGCCTCTCCTTACACAGTGCACATTATGAATGGGCAGCACTGCTCAATCTCTAATACTTATTTCTTTGAAAAGACAAATAAAGATTAAATAAAGACAAGAAAAATGGAAAACAGTAGAGAAAAATATCAAGATCTCCCTTCCTACTCTAAATGAGGAGTTATTACTTAACAATGAGGGCCAAAGTCCCTCACCAGGTGGAGAAAGGTCACATTTTCAGCAAAGCGGGCAAAAACATCTACCCTTTCCATACTGCACTCATAGAGCCAGGGGAAGAACAGCAAGAACTGTCATTCAGAGTTTGCTCCTGAAGCTATGATCTACTCTCAGAGCAGGCTGTAAGAAGCCGTAGCCTAGCATCTCCTGTCATTCTGCCTTATGAGCAGGTGGAAGATAGACAAATCTTCCAGCTTGTACTAGAGCTACAAAAACTGGAGCCTTTGCATAGAAAAAAAATAGACTGAAAAGAGAAAGAGAAGTTTGAGGAGACTGCAGAGAGCAGAACACCGGGACATAAGCTCACCATGCAGGACTAAACCGCATCTTAACAATCAAGTTAGTTCCAATTTCACTAAAGAAAGATACAGTACATTATAAATTTACAAAAATCAGGGCAATGAGTTAAAGTAAAATTAAAAATAACGTTCAGCTCCTTTGAAGCTGGAAAATGATAACTTATCCTGTCTATGAAGAAAAACAAATGTGATTTAGTTTGGTGATTTTGTTGTTGTTGTTGGGGGGTGGACATGACTGAGTTTTTTTCTCCCCTTTATTTTTTTCCCCTCTAATAAATCCACAACATTACTTAGACATATATGCAGGCAAACTGCAAGAAATCAGACTGTGTGTTATCTGGGCACTTATGGTTATTCTTACTTGGCACCATATGTGTCCACTGATCTTTACAAAGGAATGGAAATACGAGCTCCTGCTTCCTGGGGTGCCAGCTATCCAATTAAAATAAAAACTACAAAAGCAACTAAAACAGAAGGTGCAAAAGAAATAGAAGTAGGGGTGGTTTACACCAGGGAAGAGAGATCTCTTGTGAAGAAAACTGCTTTTCTACTCTATTAATTCAAATGCAATTGCTCTAAAATATTCAAATTTTAATAAAACTTGATATATATTATTTAGGTTATCTGTAGGGGGTTATATGAAAAACCTGTCTTTTCAGTGAAAAATACTGTGGTTGCTTACACAGTTTTCACATCTACAAAATATTACTTGTCCAAGTTCTGCACATATGAGTAAGCTAAGGGCTATGAGAACCATGCAAGCCCATGCACCAAAGATGAGATAAAGGGTGCCAATATCTTTATAGTTAGTTGAGAATAGTCATTGGTTAATGAAGGTCACAGGGAAGATGGCCGAGTGTTCAAGCATAAGGCTGTAGGCATTCTTACAGAGATTTGATTCCTCTTCTTAACTGCAGTGAAGTCCAAGTTTAGCTGCAAGCTCATTGATACGCATTGAGAGTGCATCAGTCTGGTAGGCAGAAGCCTGTTAGTTTAGGCATCTAGCCTTTAAGTAGAGCTTTGTGAGACTGAGCCCATCTGTCAAGATCAGATCTTACCTTAATTAAAGCATCTGGAGAGCGTTCAGGAGATGCAGGTTAGTATCCTGTGGATCTTAGCAGAAACTAAGAGTCTTTAACTCTTGTTTAAAGCTTTGAAGGCATTTGGTTTAGGTTACTCAAAGTTTCTATGGGGTAATAAAGTTTGTAGGAGAGTGCAGTAGGAGACAGCGAAATGAGGATGGCAATTAGGGTGTTAGTTGACTTGTTAATGTGTCACTGGTTTATTTGGTTTGAGCAGTTGGGTGGGAGCATAATTGTTGACCAGTATGTGAGCTGGAGGTAACAGAAAAATTCTAAAGCATGGAGATTATTGTGGCTGTTGTGGTTATTTCTTGCTGAGTGAGTTCTTGAATGATAAGCCATTTGGGCAGACTTGGAGCATAGCATGAATAATCACCAATACAGGAAAGCAACTGAGAAACCAAAGTTCACCGACTGCACCAGAAAGTCAGTACCTGTCATCCTGATAATTTCATGAAAGAATTAAGCAAGCAAATAGCACAGTGAGCTAAAAGGCAAGTAGAAGCCAGGAAGTAACACAAACAGAGACAAAGACATGAACAAGCTTTAACCATTTTGAAAGGACCAAAGAGCTAGAGGCAAACCTCTTGAAGAGGCATCTTACTGAAGAGCAGTGAAGAAGCCATGATGTAATTCAAGCAGTGGGGGAGAGATTATCTTCGCAACAGCATTTTGCAAAGACTATAGACAGTAATGTCAAAACTAAAATACCCCAGTGGAGGAGGTTGCAGTAGCTTATGTGAGATATGCAAGAAACTTCACAAACTATTATTGAAATAATTGTGGAAAGGATTGTACAGGTTTTATAGAAGTCAGAAGGACAACTAATTAGAACTTATGCCAACATATACAATCGTGCTTTCCAGAAATCTTCATGCCTTGCAGATTTCCTCTATCAAACATATTCAAACAATAGGAATTTAACTGTATTAATGGGGAGGGAAATTCAGGGGTGGGAAGGTGTATCTTCCTCAATTGTGGTCCCCTCCATCAGCACCAAATGATCTCTAGAAAGACTAGTTAAGAACCCAGACAAAGGGAAGAGTCAAAACTACTACAATTAAGTGACTTTAAGAGTCAAAACCGCTACAATTAAGCTGGCTGAAGCATCACAAACTTATTGCCACTGATTGAACAGGAAACAGAAAAGGAAAAAAATGATCCTTAGATGTGGGAAGTAAAGAGCCATCAATCACCTCTTTGTGAGTATTGTGAGTGGACAGAAACCATGGAAACCAAAGAGATGAAAGAGGAAGCTGAGGCACCACAAACGAACAGCTTAGGAGCTGAGAGGAAAATATGAAAATTGACATAGACAGACAGGGAGAACCACAAGGATGATAGATGATATGCCATGCAGTAGGCGTTACATATGAACAGTCTCTGATTAAAGTGAGAGCAATTCCTTGCTGTATACGACATTGACAAAGAAACTGGATTTGACCTATAGCAGTTGTGTCCTGCTTTTGAACATTTCAATTTAGTAGCAATAAAAATCCCTATGAATTCTAAATGCAACTCTAATTGTGCTTATGAATGGTACTTTCACAAGTGTGTATCTTACACTAAACACAGATTAGAGGTAAATTAAACCTTAATTATATATAGCAAGTTTTATGTCCTAATTAAAAATGGGATTCTAACAATAAAAATGACTTACCACCTGAATTAGCTCTGCCACAATTGTCTAATCTTCCTAAACATTCTTTGTGTGCTCCAGCTCCACACTTAGAACATAAATAGCCTTGATAAAATGTTCCCCTGTAAAATAAAATTAGGCAGTGATACATTAGAGTGACAAATTCCACACATTAAGGAAATAAGAGACATGGCAGGTGGTATTAGAAGTCATTTGCTGTTCTGCACAATAAAAGTCCTTTAAGACTCAAGAAAAAGTGACAAGTGACAAGCAGCTCATCTGCTTTTCTTCTGTACTAGCCATTTAAAAATCAAAACCAGAGAGTTCCTCTGGACTACTTATAGAATAACAATATCTATTTCAATTTAGCCCAAAGCAGCTTTGGCTGAGTATGTCTAGTACACCTGAAATTGCACCATTACGTATCTAT
>JAVHNF010078506.1:7009-19511 GCA_034783455.1 Micropsitta finschii | reverse complement strand
CAGTGTGTGGACCTGTCCTAACACTGACAGAAACTCAGTGCTGTGTCATCACCATTTCAGTAGGCTTGGGGACCTGCTTGTTAAGTTAGTTTTTTGAGAAACAGAAAACTCAAAGCAGTTTTGCATCACTCTCTTAAAACTATTGCTGTGTCATTCATGCCAGAAATTACTTCCTCAGGATCCTAAAAATATATTTCTGGGAAAGATGATACCTAGAAAGAAAGAAATCAAATAACAAAAAGTGATTGATCACTGTTCTATCCTACTCACATTGTAAGCATAGTTCATCAGGAAGAAAATTCTACATAAACATTTCTAGCTTATAGATGTGATTTGTTTTGCAAGGTGCAGATGTCACTTGGAATACGGTTTTTCTTTAAATGAGAATATGAAAATAAAGTTTTCCATTTCTTCTGCCTGTTCTCTACAGCGTGTGCTTTCCAAGAATAGGAGATTTATATAAATTGAAAGAAGGAACATTTTTGTGCATACTGCTTTTTAAATGTACTTTGGTTATCACTGAAATGAAACAAGCCAAGGTAATAGGAAGATTGCTTAATTTAAAAAAAAAAATCTTTTCATGAAAAATACACCTCATTTATATTTTGTTGAGGAATTGTAGTTAAAAATAACAACCTAATTTAATCTGGGGGTTTTCCGAGTAGAAAATCTGAGGGTGATACCAATCCATGTGTCTCCAGCAGAAGTTTCTGCTGATAATAATTCTGGTCTCTGGCCTGCTAACGAAGCCATGCAAAGCAGCCGTGATAGAGATGAAGAGGGGATTTCCTGTAGGCGGAAGGCTGGTGGTAGCCAGCAGCCACCTCTTAACTGCCTGCCAAGGGAGCACTTGTGAGTGTGTGTGAAGGAGTTGTGGCCACCAGTGGTGCCATCAGACCTAAGGTCTTTTCCAACCCTAACTATTCTATGATTCTGTGGTGGCAAATCAAATAACATGCCCACAGTGACTTCATCTATGATATATGAAACTGGCAGCTGCTGCTGTAGTGTAAGCCAGGTACAGTGAGAGTTGGATGCAGCCAGTTAGTGCCTTTATCTGTTTATTTATTAACCAAGGAAAATATACTGTGGTGACACCTTTAATGCTGTTTTATAACTTTGTGGGTTTTGTTTTGTTTTGTTTTGTTTTGTTTTTTATGTCTGAACGTCTTTATAGCATTTATCAGTTACATAAATCCCCTTTAATTTCTGTTACTGGAGAAAACACAACTATGTTGCATAATTCTTACTCAGGAGCTGGCACAGGAAGGTATGAAACAAAGGCACTGCCCTAGCTAAACACTGTGAGAAGCATTTGTGCTAAAGTGATGTCACAGCTTGTGATGTTTACAAATTTATTTTGAATACTCTTCGATCCATCCTTCAGTGAATACTTCCAGGTGTATCTTTTAGAGACACAGAATTGGTGATACATGTTTTATGTACTTCTACAGAATTTCTACTAATTTATCTAAGCCATGAGTAGGATTGCAAACTGTTGGGTTTGTTAGGAGAATGCCAGTATTTGCAGAACTGAGGCTTTTTCTAAGCCTGAAACTACTTACTCTGTTAAAGTTGTGAAGAAGAGTATATGTGAGGAATTTAGTATCTCTAACGTTATCTTAATTATTTTGATCCTGAGATATTTCAACGAGAGTACTAATTGGGATTTAGTTTTGATACCAGAGTAATTTTTGGAAAAAAAAAAACAACCCAAGCACCCTGCTTCAGTCTTTTGAAGAGACTGTAAGGAGGCCTAAAAATACAGTTTTCTCTTTTAATAAAATAGACAAACTCTTCTTTAAAGAAAAACAGGTAAGAGCCATATTAAAGATTTCGTTCTGCAACACCTGTAATCCATATGTGTGTTTGTCTACTTGTTATGTGTGTCTGCACAGATGCATATGTACACATACACACACCCACAGATACATGCATAAAAGCTCCAATATATCAGAACTATTTACCAGTAATTTTTAATTGGCATCTTCATTCATGCAATTTGGTTTGTGTTTGGCAGTTGATTGCCCAGATAGAAGAGGCAACTCTGGAAACAGAAGGACTTCTTAGAATACCAGGAGTTGCAACAAGAATAAAGGTAAGACATTGCACAGATTCTTAACATCTCCCAAAGCTTACCTGCATTTGCTGATTTCATTTTGTCATACAGATCTATTTTAACACTGGGTTGTTATGAAAATCTTGAAAACCAGAAAGCAAAATCTCTTTACAAAGAAAATTGTGTTAGATTAGCCAGAAAGCTGATGGTTTCATCCAGTGTAGCTTTGGGTACAAGACTAGAGTTCAACTTTGAAGGAGAGTCAAGGCTATGTTTCAAATTCAGTTGTGCCAAAATCTCATTAATTCTCAGCATGAGCTTTCCAGCCTTTTGCTTTTTCCCTGATCAAGCTTAATCATCTGAACAGTTAATACACAGTCTTTTTACCCCAGGAGGAAGCTTTTTTTCTGGCATTGTGAGCCTATTTTAATAGGTAGACTTAACCTATGTTATAGAGCAAGGCAGTCAGCATGTACTGAAGAACCTCTCACATTTATTTTTATGAACAGCAACATCACTACTCAACTCACTAAGTGCAACCTTGTTAGGCACATCCGTGCACACCACTACTTTGCAGAGTGAGTGCCAATTACATGCAGTCTTCCCCAGTATTTGCCTTAATGCAGGAAACTAAATACATGGCATGATTCATGCCAAGAGTCAATGTGTTAAAAAGATGGTCTGAACTGTCATTAAATTCTAAACGGAAAAGACCATTTAAGTAGATTCAGCTGTCCAGAGATGTCTGCCAGTCTCTGTCGTGTAGAACTTGGTTCAGCAGCTGGTTCATTAGAAACGACTGAAAGAAGGGAATATTATGGAAATTGGCTTTGTTTATTTACCAGTAACTACGAGGGTTTTTGTTCATTTATTTATTTATTTACAAATTTCCTCCATTCTTTATTTTCCACTTTTCATCAGTTCTGCAAACTGGAATGATTTCAGAGGGATTTTGTTTATTTGCTTCTTCTTTGATTTTTATCAATGATTTCCCAGGCAGGGGATCATTTGCTATTTGATTTTCATTATTTTTTTACCTCTTTATTTGCATCTTTGAACTAAGCAATTGTTTTGTTAGCAAAGATGTTAAGTTCCCTAACTTATTCAAATAGAAAATTTTATAGAAAATCAAAGAATTTGGCATACTAAAGGACTGATGTTTTTCTTAATTTTCTTAACTTTTTTTCTCCTATAGAATAATGAAATATTTTCCTCATTAAGTAGTTTTATAGAAAGGCACAGATAATCTCAAGAAAAATATTTTGCCGTCTTATTCTATAGATTTTAGAGTTATTATTAAAATAAAGCATTGCATATGCCCTTTAATTAAGTACCTTTACTTTAAAATTTAAGCACTGGTCCATTAGGATGCATAGTTGATATTTCTGCCCTTGCCTTTCAGATATAACAATTAATTTTATCGAGATGTCTAATACTGCATTTGCCACAGTGATTTGGTCTGAATGGGGACCAGCGCCTCTGTCTTCCTTTTCTGCCTTGAATTGCTGAGGCAAGAAGTGAAGGACTTGTGATAGGTGTCTCAGGGCCACTGGCCCTGTACTCAGGCCACTTCCTACTCTGCTGGATTGGGAGTGAATGCAAGGCTGGTACTGATGCTTAATGAGAGTCTAATGAGGACTCAGTCTTTGCAGTGTGTTCCCATTTATACAGCTCTGAAGCCCAGTAATAGTCCTGCTGTGGGAGCAGGGCAGGTACAGGGTAATGTCTACTGTAAACAGTATCACGCCCTTTCCCAACCTCAGAGTTCTGAGGTATCACTGAGACTTTGCATGCTGTTTATTCTGTTGCATAACCTCATGTTATGCAGTACAGTCCCCTTCTGCAGAGGGCATGTTTGACATCCACTGCTAGGCAAAGACGTATGTGCCAAGTGGAATGAAGTGATTCCCTGTAGATGGCCAAACATCCAGTTACACAAATCTTTCCCCTGTGTTTTAAAAAAAGAACCAGCCTCACCTGATTGTATGTTTTGATAGGAATCTGTGTCAACATGCCCGATGGCCATATTTGTATATGAAAATGGCCATGCATGCATTACAGCAAGACCATTTGATAGCAGTTCCAGAATTGCTATCTGTATCGGCCACATCTCAATATTTTAGGGGTAGGGAAGTCATAACCTTTATGTGCATGGATGTGATATCTGGTTCGTAGAATATATTCTATTTGGCCTTGAGGCAGCCCCAAGGGATTTCTTCCTGTATGATTTGCCGATCTGCTGCCTACCACTATGTGTTTGTTTGCAGTGCTTCTGATCCCAAATTTATCTTTTTTGTAGCAAAAGATCAGCGGCAGCAGGAGTTAAGTGATGTTTCAGATGTACCTTTTTCCCCTCTTTTGAAGTGTGGAAAATATTGCTGTGTGTATAATGCATGACTTCCAGCAGCCAAGCGTTATTGGTGCTCTCTGTACTGTCTTTCAGAGTCTATGCCAAGAACTGGAAGCAAAATTTTATGAAGGGACTTTCAACTGGGAAAATGTAAAGCAGCATGATGCAGCAAGTCTTTTAAAACTCTTCATCCGTGAACTGCCTCAGCCACTCCTCACTGTAGAATATCTCAAAGCTTTCCAAGATGTACAGAGTGAGTAGTGTCCTTTCTGTCTCAGCTGAGAATTGCAGTGCAGTGAATTGCGTCTTTGCCATAGCAGTATTTTTGCTAATAATAAGTAAAACAGAAACAAAAATATGGCTTCTGAGAAAAGACTGAGCTTATTTTTGCTAATATACAAATAACATTTTTCATGTAATATCAAGGTTAATAGTTTACATATAAAATGAAAACACACAGTCACTTTCTGATGTTTCTGACAGTCTTTAGGAGGTATAGATGGATTATAAAGAAATGGTGTATTGTGGCATCAGTTTTTAAACAATATTTGCCTCAAAAGCAAACAGCAAAGTACAGTGGTTCTGCAGAAAATCTAAAAAAAAAATAAATAAAAAATGGTAATTTATACTGTTTAGAGTATTTCATCCATTTATAACAGGAAAAGTTAGAGCAGAATAGTCAGAACTGCTGATCATCCCTGATCCTTTGAGATCAGCAAGTGCCTGTGAAAATGTCCTCCTTGCCAGCTGGTCACCAAGGCAGCAGACATACCAGCTGTAATTGAAAGAGGGCGTGATAATCAGGAGTGAGAACCCACAAACATAAACTCCCCAGTCAACACAGGATCACAAGTTTCAGAAGTGTCTGTTCCCCTTGTCTGCAGGCAGAGCTATGGCTCATTTCTAATGGACACTTTCAGGTATTCCCATGGGCGGGCAGATAGATGAATATTCTTAAAAACTGGGGGCCATGTCAGTCTCCGGATTGTGAGCTGCCTTTTGAGCCACTAAATCTGTGGGAGCTGGTGCTTAAGCCTGCTCCATAGTATTGTTGATTTTGCAGTACTAAGGAGGAAGTTAAAGCTGGTGAGAGTGCTTTCAAATGATGCTGACAGCAAACAGCTCCTCAAGGTTGTTCCACTTCCATGATACTGATTGGAGTCAGGAGGGTTTCTCCTTGCCTCTCCTGAGCTTTCTGAAGGCTTATGTGGTTTTACTTACTCAGAAAATACTCAGGTGCCAGGATCCAAAACACTTTCTACATTGAACTAAAGGATTTAATGCAAACCAGATACAGCACTTTATAGCCTCTCATTGTATAAATTTTCTGCCTGTCTTGGTGGTTACATGTAATAAGATCAGGAGGCAGAGAAAAAGGGCCATCTTTCTGACAGTAATCAGTGGTTTTCATGATATTCTAGGTAGTGTGATAGAATTTAATATTTAACAGAATTTAAACAATTTTATTTAAGTAATTCAAACAACTAAAATTCAACCGTTATTTAAGTGAACAGACAGAAAACCTTGATTTATGTAACAACTTTTAAATTGCTTTGCAATTCCATTTTTGCTTACATTCCTATGGAAAGGTTGAGTCTGCTTTTTGAGCATTGTGATCTGGTGTTTTGGAACTAAATTTAAGCCTTATTTTTAATGTATGCCTTTCTAGGGCAGATAGACACTGTTATCACTACTTGCATGTTTTAAGTGGAAATGTAATTTGTTGCTTATTTATTCAGATTCTTAATTTTTATTATTGTAGAAAGTAATCAGCAAGGTGGTTGGTTTGGTAGGTTGTTTGGTTGGTTTTTTTTTATTTCATCAATGAATTTTTTTTTTGGTGCTATCTCACAAACTGATTTGGATGAAATGCATTTGAAAAAGCAGTTCAGTTAGAATCCCAGCAGGATGCACAGGAGCAGCCCTGCTGAATTTTGAAATAGTGTGGTAAAACTGTGTCAAGTGCAAGTACTTCTATCTTCACTTGTTTTATGTGTGGCGTGACTCATTAGGAATCTGCTTGAGACTTGCCAGAGTGTGTCCTCTAAAGCATGACAGGAGGAAGTTTTCACAAGTGACAAACTTGAGAAGGCTGGGACTTTCTGCTGATCAGCACTGACAGAACGTAGGGGCTTTTCTAGGAAGTGGAGGAATGTAGCGATGTGCCCATCCTGCATCTTGGGTGAATGGCATACCACTGCGCAATTGGGTAAAAGGCAGAACCAACATCACTTTAATTATAGCTCGCTACGTTTGATACAGCACTCGCTGCTCTAGATATGTGTTAAGCTTCTCTGTTCTTGGTTTTATCCCCACTGGTTTGCCATTGCAGCTGCTGCTGCTTATGTTGCTGGAGACCTGCCTTATTCAGCAAGACGTGGTATTCGTTCTGTGTGGGTGACTTGGGAGACCATGCAACTGTTAAGCCGATCAGAGAAACTGTGAAAGCAGTTTTGAATATACTCTTTCATATGTTAGGGCACAGGCTCAAAAAGGGAGGAACCGTTAGCTGACTCTTTCTTCTCGTAACATTGCAAAATAAAGAATCACAAGGCATCTAGAAAATATTGCCAGAAGACTGCTGAGTCATACAGCAACTGAATCCTAAAAGAACATTTGGAAATGAGTATCAGAAAACAAGGATCTGCCAGTCTGTTGTCATACTGTGACAATTAGCTGTCTGTATGCATTCAGCATTTTGCAAGAGGTTCCCCTTAGAAATCATACTTTTTGAAGAGGACAGCTGACACTTAAAAATAGTGAGGTTCATGTGCTTCACTTGCAGAACTTCCAACGAAGAAACAGCAACTGCAAGCTCTGAATCTTTTGGTTCTCCTGCTACCTGAAGCAAACAGAGACACTCTGAAGGTTAGATTTGCTGATACTGTTTTCCTGCACATTTTGTCTGTTTCTGTGAATCTACTGTAATGAGTGCTGTTGTCTCTTCACATTCTTTTTTTTCCAGTTCAAAGTCCATGCTGAAACTAGTGATTCTTTTCTTTTTTTTTTTTTTGAACTTCAGGAAAGACCCAACCCCCGGACCCTAATTCCTCCCTAATGACTTTTCAGAATGTGACTTGAAATTCTTCCAGGAGATTGCAATAACAACCTCCCAATGAGCAACCTTTTTCTCTTACAAGTTCTATTCCTTTTTTTGGTTTGTTTTTTTTTTTTTTCAGCAGCAGTCATTATTTCCACTGCAAAAAATAAACAATGTTAGAATACTGTGGATGAGAGTTTGCTGTTATGAAATGGGTTTAGCTCTTAATTCTTATTCCCTGCTTTTCTCTGTGTTGGTTGTTTCTCTTCTTAATAAGCTAAAAATTTACACCTCCTATTGGTATTTGCAGCACATTACACGGAGTCTTCCAATTTGGGCTTGTCCTTTTGCAGCAAAGCTATTCATCTTTTTTAGAACATGCTTACTACTGAAATTGCTACAATCAAAAATGAATTTGCAGGATTTGTGTAGGATGCAGAACAACATCTATTATAAGCAAAAAATCCTATTAAGACTTACTGTTCAAACACAACTTTGGTTTTGAGTTTATTTACTGTGTGGAAGCAGTCAGGATGGCTCCTAAGTTGAGTTGCGAATATCAGAAGCTGAATTAATTGAAGATTGTCAGTTTCTAACTGGCTGCTTGTCATTTGCAGTGCAGTGGTTTATTCATGAATTGCCTACCTTACAGAACTAGCTACTCCATGCTCCCATAATCCTGACAACTGGCAGTATTGTGTTCATTTTCAATTGAAGAAAAGCCAACAGCAATTTTTTCACAAGCATCTGTGGGATGCTACTTATGCACCTACATAACAGGGATATTGAAAAAAAATCTTACTGTGCAGGGCTTTGAAGACACTTGTGTGTTTCTGAAAATGTTTTCCGTAAAAATAACAAGAATTATGTACTTTGTTACTTAAAGGAAACAAAACTTGCATTACAGTCCTCTGAACAAACATATCCACACTTCCTATTATTGATTGCTTGTAATGTGGTTTTACAAGGAGTGAAGAGCTTTTCCAAAAGTATGTAACATCATGTTTCACTTGTAACTTTTGTATGTGCAGAGTTGAGCTGTAAGTTCTGTTGTTCTTTCAGGTACTGCTTGAATTCCTTCAAAGGGTAATTGATCATCGAGAGAAAAATAAAATGACTTTAAAGAATGTTGCGATGGTGATGGCCCCAAACCTTTTCACGTTTCATGGGTTTAGCTCAAAGACTATTGAACAAAGCGAGTTTGTTATGGCAGCTGGAACAGCAAATGTCATGCGCTTTATGATTCAATACCAAAAACTTCTCTGGACAGTAAGTGTATTTGTAATGGGTGGGGGTCAGGGAAATAATATGTTTTAAAAACAAAGCATCTGAACAAAGAAGTAATGTGAACTTACTTCCACGATTTAGAGACATATCAGTCCAATCCAGATGAGTTCTTGTTTATAGGTAACTTTTACGGGAGTGGAACAGAATTATTACATCTTATGGTCAAGTTAAGCTCTGATGTTCTGAGTTTTAATATTGTACATACTGTATGTGAACTCAAAAATAAGTCCTTGGGGGAATCTTTGTATTTGGCCTATCAGTACACATTGTTATGAGGAATTTATTTTTTTCTGCTTAGAGTTATTAACAGGAAACAATGTTTAGTCCATTTCCCTTTTGGGCCAAACTTCGTATTATATGAAACATGTTTTGATAAAACATGAAGTTGTGTCATGGTCTCAAACAAAGCTCTAGCTTAGATAGACTGGAGAAGTTCAGTCTTTGTTGCCCATCAACAGTTTTAAACAATTTTGACCTTTGCTGCATGAGAGGAAAAATTATTATCACCATTGTACAGACAAAGTGTTTAGGGAATTTCTTTGGCTGAGGAAAGTAAAAACACTGCATGATTCCACCTCTCTTCCCATGAGAGTGTACTGCATGGAATATATCATCACAAATAGAGTGGGTTTTAAATTGTTTCACAGCTTTATATTACCTGAATCTTTAATTATGACTGGAAAGAAATACTATTTTTTTCAAGTTCTACCTGACTATCTGTCAATTTACAGAGTTTTGATACATTAGTTACTTAAGGCACTTGCATAGATATTCATACTTACTATCTATATACATCTAGATTCCTAAGTTTATTGTTAACCAAGTGAGAAAACAAAACACTGAAAGCCAGAAGAAGGAGAAAAAGGACAAAGCTATGAAGAAGCTTCTGAAAAAGATGGCATATGACCGGGAAAAGCATGAGAAACAGGAAAAGACCCCTAATGATGTAAGGAAACATACATTTCAAATACTTTATTAGTAAGACTATAATTTCTAGTGAAAAAGTGGACATAGCAGAGGGGATATCTACGTTTATTTAACTGAGAATTTAAATAGATCGCAAGTTAATATGGGTTTCATAGTTTATTGGTTACCAGCATGACACATTTAGAGGGTTGGGCTGTTTGTTTGTTTTATTTCCCAGATTTTTCAAAATATTTCTCATGTGAAAAATGATATACCACAGGTTGTGTGTCAGTTTGGGCGTATGAAACAGAAGTACATTAGGTCTGTATGTGTAGAGGGAGGAAGTGCTGTGACAACACTCAGTATTATTGTACCCATGTTTAGATGCACTGCAGCCCAGTGAAAGTCACAGCAGACCATGTGCTTACTTAAAAATAAATATCTAGATTTCACTATTTGATATTTAATAATGTTTGGAAACAAAGCTAGCGTTTAATCCTTTGTCTTCCTACAGGAGTTCCCAAATCACTGAACCTTCTGCCTCACTGAATCTTTCAACTATTCTTTGTAAAGTGGAGCATGCTAGAATATGCAAACCCACCCACCCAGGAAACCACAGAAAAATTGAAAAATATAAAAAACTTGATAAACTGTTTCTTTTGCAGCTATTGCCCAAGTGTCACCTCCCAGCTTACCCCTGAGTATATATGCTAAAGTTCAGTAGAGTATATACTCAGGTATATAAGCTCCACTAGGTAACTGACCCACTGGTGGGTTCTGCCAGACCTATCAGTGATGTCAAGGTATGAATTTCAGCATTACACTCTTCACACATTTTTTTACAATGAAAAAAACCCCTAAATCCTGTGGCATGAGAGCTAATTTTTCCCATACTTTAGAAATATTTTAATTGAACTGTTCCTACTGATGTAAAAACTTTTCAAAAATATATTTTGTGTACCTTCAAATTGTTTATTATTTACAGTTTCGATGAACTTAGTAATTACAATTTTTTGAAGCTCATTACCCTATTCAGTGTGGAATCTTAATTGTAATGCATTTGAAATACATGATTCCAAAGTTATTTTGATACATGAACAGGTAACACCAAATGTGTGCGTCCTAGTAACCTAATGAATGCATATCAGATTTAGCTGGTATTGAAAATACCTTGTGGGCTTGAAGTCGAGTGAAGATTCTGGTGAATTAGAGACATCTTGTGGTAGCTTATAAAAATGCGTTGACCTGTATGGTCTGTGTTTTTCTTACCAAGTATGTGTATGGCAAACTGTTACAAAAAAAGATTCTTATATTCTAATAAAGACCTTTTTTGAGCTATTAAGTGAAAAATAGAATATGGCAAACGAATAGGCTATAATGTCCCTCATATCTTTCTGGTTTAATCTAGCAAGTATGCCTTCTTTTTTATTTTTTTAATCTGCAGATAGCTGGATCCTTTGGGCAACTGCATCCAGTGTCTGTTGGAGACTTGTATTTCAGTGTTCCTACCTCATTTTGTATGCAGTATTTGACACATCTCTTCATGTTCAAAATTAATTAATTTCTCAGGCATCACTTTGCCTCAGTTTCATACCTATTTATATGAAAGAATCTGTACACAGAATGAGGACTTACAATTTAAAGCTAAAGCTAATTAAACGCTGACATTTGTTTTACACTAATAGCAATTATTTGAATATAGTTCAGCTGAGTTAGGATGAGATGAGGCTTAATGCTGCCATCCACTGTTCAACATAGAAATAACAGGAAATAAGCTGAAATGGTCAACTGCTGTTGCATATTCAGTTATTGGTAGGTTTTTAGAATTCAATTCCTTTGGTCTTTTAGAGTAAAATATGCCTGTTTGATCCACTAGGGAGCTAGGGCTGAAGTCTCATGTAATACATTCTTACTCAAATGTAAATGTAAAGTTCCTATTCAGTGATTTTCTTTAATTTGTGGGGGTTTTCTTCAAAATTAAATGCTACAATTTTTATTTGAAGCATTCAGTAATTTGGGTACCTGAGAATATATTACTCTTAAAATCATATTCACAAATGGCTTCATTGTGAATGACAACTGTAAATTTTTCCAAGTCAAAAATTGTTTCATTCTTTAGGGATTTTTTTTATTATTATTATTTTTCCAAATTTTCAATTTATACTATCTTAATTTGAGATGGTTTTCCTGTGGAGTTTCTGCATTTCAGTATTAGACGGCAAGTGAGGTACCCAAACTTGTGATCAGTCCCCACTCCAATGAAAACTGTTTGAAACTTCTGAGAACTAATTATCTTGTCTGCAACTGAATAAAAAAATAAGTGAAAGTTGCTGGTTTCTACCACATGCTGTGGTACCCCATGAGATTAAACATAGGTGGATTGAGTCACTTACATACTCTCCAGAAATACCTCAATATCTTTATTGTTAATGCAGTTAGTGCATTAGGATAAAATTTCATTTTATCTCTGATGAGGCCTCTCTATCAATCACATTTCCCCATTTCAGACAGAGGTTAAATAGGTTTTACAGCAAGCTTTGGGCAAGATCTCTGTACAAGAGAGTGCTTAATGTTAGAGGCTTTTGAGGCTTAATTGTTTTTCAGGATACCTATGTATACCTATTGCCTCAAGTCAGTGTCAGGGATTAAGTCATTATGTTGCTTTGGGTGTGCATAATGCTCTAGCCAGGCAAAGAAAGGTGCCCTTAGGACTGGAAATTTAACTACTAGCATTCAGCAGATTTATACCATCTGTCATTGTATTCCTCTGTATATTGCTAGTGTTCCAATACAAGGAGTAGTCATGTTAGCAGCACAACACAATGCTACTGGGCTTATCTAACACGGGTTAGAATAACCA
>JAVHNF010078484.1:0-10370 GCA_034783455.1 Micropsitta finschii | reverse complement strand
TTTAGTGTGAGGTGTCCCTGCCTGTGGCAGGGAGTTGGAACTAGATGATCTTAAGATCCTTTCCAATCCTAACTATTCTATGATTCTATGATTCTATCTCTATCTTCAGGTGGATTTCAACATGAAAGATAGTCTTCATCTATGGAAATGGTGGAAAAAAGATCAATGTCTAAACATCAATAAACACTGCAGTTAGGTTAGAACTGAGGTACACATTTATAGAGTAAAACAACCACAAAAAAAAAACCCAAAACAACCCTTCTCCAAAGCTGTGCTGATTTCTACGTTTTTCTCTTCTAATTTAACAAGTGGGTGCCTATTTAAAAACATGATCTAGCTCAATCATAAGTATGGGATACACAAAACACAAGACAAAATTATGGTCTGTTTGAAACAAGAAATCAGACAAGAATGGCATGACAAGAGACAGCTGTGAACATGCCAGTAAGATATATTTTTACTGGAAACCTTATTTTTGCTAACTAGCTGAAGACACGGATTTGGAGAAATTGAGGCCTTGCCTTGGCTTTGTCCTATTCTATGTGACCTTGAAGAAGATGAGAGTTCCTGGGAGGAAATAAGTATTTTAATTCAGTGTCCTGGGTTTAGCAGTAGCAGTCATTCAGCTAACAGCATTTTTGCCTCTGATCTTTCTTTATGGGTTTCTCAAGTGCAATATGCTTCTAATTTGTCTTGTTTTGTCTCCTTTCTTTAGCGTTGTGGACAAAACCACATTGTGGAGAATCTTTTGGGCACCATCTTTGATTCTAAGACAATCTCCACATCTTGAAAATCAAAGTTTGTTTAAATCTGCATTCTTTGGCATAATGTCTCTAATATTCAACCCTTTCTACTCATTCATGCAGCTAAACTCTTATTGGTTTCCAACTTAAACACCGTGACTTCTATGCTCTTGATATAATAGCAAATTTTTATTCGTCAACAGAGCAAAAGGTGCTCTCCCAGCTTCCTGGTTAGTCATCTCTTTTCTCTTTGTATTTCTGAATCTGTTTCTCTTCCACACTGTATTAAGACATAGAGCACTAAGTACGAGTTCAACAGTGAAAAATCCATTCCTTCTTATAGTCAACCAATGATGTCAGTATTTATTTTTCATTGCTTACATTTTAAAATAAGCACCTTGTGCTTTCTGTTATGTTTCTTCTTATATTTGGGAAAAGTGCCCAATGAATATCTCTAAAGCCATCCCATCATTTTGCTTCAAACCCCTCCTCAGACCTCACTGTTCTTGTGTTCCTTACACATGCAATGAGGTCTACCACGTGGTTCAAAATGACCTAATTGGTTTTCTGCATTTCCCCAGCAATCTTTGGATTTGGAAGAGGCATCTGTTGTCTCTTGGTTTGTACACAGCTGATGAGATTTTTGAACCCTTATTTCATACTGCCTTCTACTAAGATTGTTAACTGTGCTACTAGTACTCCTACTACCTACTGCTGATTTCCCTTATACATATAAAAAAAGTGACTCAGAAGATTCCTATTGATTTGCTCCTGGGAAAAAGTATATACATAAGGACTGCAATTATACATCTTAAAATAAGTAATATCAGCTATGTGAGACACAGAGACAAGATTTCTGGATTTTACTCACAGGTTTGAGTTAGGACTATGCAAAGCCCTATTTCTGAAGAGGAGTTTGAGATTTTCATTAACTTCACGGTGGTGAAAAGAAAGTTGTAAGAGCCTATAAGAGCCCAGGAGAAAAAAAATGTACTGTGGGGCCTTTACCACAGGTAAAGTACAGGTTATTTCATCATCCTATTCACAGGTATGAGGTTTGTCCACAAACTGCATAATTTCTGGCACAAATTCATTCTTCTTTCCATGTAAGTTCTGGCTTCCATTGTTTTACTTTCAGAAAGAAATGATTTTGTGGAAGTATCTTTCAAAATCACTTCATTTGCCATGGTAAATGCTTTCAGCTTTCCTTGAGCAGCAACAAACCAAGCAGACATAGGTTGGATTCAACACTCACACAGAAAATTAAAGAAGACAAGTATCTAGCAGAGTTCTAGCTATTGCAGTTTCTTGGGTGAACTGCTTCTAGCAAGAAATCACAATCAAGAAATCACAGGTAAGCCAGCCATCTCCGAAACTTTTATTAAGTCTATATATACAACTAAAATAGATTAAAACATATCTAATATTATATCGAAATTATTGTATATCTCACATATAGGGAACCTCCTGAGCTTCAGTTTGTGACCACTCCTTCTGGTTCTGTCACTGGACACCACAGAAAAGAGCCTGGCTCCATCTTCTTTGTACCCTCCCTTCAGGTTTTTATATACAAGGTTAGGAGATCCCCTCAGCCTTCTCTTCTGTAGGCTAAACGTTCTCAGCTCTCTCGGCCTCTCCTCATAAAAAGTAAGTTTCCAGTCCTTTTGCCATCTTCATGACCTTTCACTGGACTCTCTCCAGCATGTCCTTCTCTCTCTTGTACTGAGTAGCACTAGAACTGGACACAGGACTCCAGCTGTGGCCTCATTGCTAAGGAGAAGGGAAGGATGACCTCCCTTGCTCTATTTGCAATACTTTGTCTAATGCAGACCAGGATAACATTAGCATTGTTTTCTGCAGGGATACATTACTGGCTTGTGTTCAACTTGGTGTCCTCTGGGCCCTCCCAGGACCTTTTCTGCCGAAATGTTTTCCAGATAGGTGGCCCTGAACATATATATTAATGCATGGGTTTGCTCCTCCCCAGGTGCAGAACTTTGTACCTCGCCTTGTTGA
The DNA here is from genome assembly GCA_034783455.1 of Micropsitta finschii. Taxonomy (NCBI): domain Eukaryota; kingdom Metazoa; phylum Chordata; class Aves; order Psittaciformes; family Psittacidae; genus Micropsitta; species Micropsitta finschii. The sequence goes on along the minus strand of JAVHNF010078484.1, from coordinate 7,611 downwards.
ACTGCATAAGGATCCTGTCAACCCCTTTCTCCAGCCTGCTGAGATCCTTCTGGATGGCAGCATGATCGACTGGCATATCAGCCATTCCTCCCTGTTTAGTGTCACCAGCAAACTTTGTAAGGATACACTCTGCCCCATCACCCAGGTCAGTAATGAAGATGTTAAACAGGACTGGACGCAGTTCTGACCTCTGGGATACATCCCTTGTCACTAGTCTCCAACTAGACTTTGTGTCACTGGTCACCACCCTCTTGGACTAGCCATTCAGCCAGTTTTCAACCCACCTCACTATCTTCCCATGCAGCCCATACACCAACACCTTGTCTGTAAGGATCTTATAGGAGATAGTGTCAAAGGCCTCCAAAGAGACAACATCCACTGTTCTCCCCTCATCTGTCAGGCTAGTTACTTCATCAGTGAAGTTTATCAAGTTGGTCAAACCAGGCTTCCTCTTGGCACAGCCATGATGACTACTCCCGATGATTTGTTTGTCCTCAGTGTGCCTGGAAATGTATTTCTAGATTAGCTGCTCCATCACCTTCCCAGGGATGAAGGTGAGGCTGACTGGCCCATAGTTCTTTGCGTCCTCTTTCTTTCCTTTCCTGAAGATAAGGATCACATTTGCTTTCCTCCAGTATTTGGACACTTCTTCTAATGGCTATCACTGATCAAAGTTTAAAAAGCAGTCTCACAATGACATCTGCCAGTTCACTCAGCATTCACGGGTGCATCCCCTCAGGGCCCATGGATTTATTCATGTTCAGTTTAAGTATTCCCTAACCTGATGATATTCCATCGAGGGTACATCTTCCCTCATCCAACCCTTCCCTCTGGTCTCTGCTACCTGGCATTCCTGAAGGCTGGTCACGCTAATAAAGACTGAGGTAAAAAAGGCATTCAGTAGCTCAGCCTTTTCCATGTCCTGTTTAACAAAGTCCCTTGTCTTGTTGAGCAACGGGTCCAGATTTTTCCTGGTATTCTTTTTGTCTCCCATGTACTTACAGAAGCCTTTCTTGTTGTCCTTGATGTCCCTGGCAAAATGAAATTGCATTTGAGCTTTAGCTTTTTCTAGCTTCATCCCTGGATGCTCGGACAATGTTTCTGTGTTTCTCCTGGTTTATCAGTCACTGCTTCCACTCTCGGTATGGTTTATTTCTGTGTTTGCTAAGATCAACTTTTTCATCCACACAGACCTCCTGGTGTTTTTGCCTGACTTCCTATTCATTGGGATGGACTGCTATTGAGCATGAGAGAGGCGACCTTTGAATATTAACCAGCTTTTTTTCCTCCCTCCGAGACTCTTCCACACAGATCTTTGAAGAGGGCAAAGTCTGTTCTCCTGAAATTCTGGGTTCTGCCTGCTTCCTGCCCTCAGGATTCTGAACTTCACCATCTCATGCTCTCTGTTTCCAAGGGTGCCTTGACTTTCATATCCCAAACAGCCCTGCATATTGGTATGAAGTCTAGCAGATTACCTCTCCTTGCTGGTTCCTCTATCACTCAGAGGAGGAAGCTATCAACAATGCACTCCAGGAAACTCCTGGATTGCTTATGCCCTGCTATATTGTCCCTTCATCTAATATTGGGGTGGTTGAAGTCTCTCATAAAGATGAGGGCCTATGAAAACGAGGCTGCTCCCACCTGTCTGTAGCGAGCCTCTCTTATCCGTTGTTCTTCCTGGTCAGGTAGCCTATAGCAGACACTCATTATAATGTCACCTTTATCTGTCCAATTTTTATTGCTAACCCCTACGTGCTAATCTGGCTCCTCATCCATCCTTAGGAATAGTTTCATACACTCAAGCTGCTTTCTCACATAAGTGCAACTCTCCCTCCTTGTTTTCTTGTCCTTCTTCTAGGGCCTGTATTTTTCTATTACAGCACTCCAGTCATGGGAGCCATCCCACCATGTCTCTGTGATCCTGACAAGACTGTAGCTCTGCAGTTGCACACAGATCTCTGATTTATCATGCCTACTCCCCATTAGTATGCAGGCACCCCAGCATGTCGAGTTGCTGGAAAGGGTTTGGGGGATTATGTTGTGCCCATAGTTATAATAATTTTTGACATAAAATAATTAAAGCTGAAGAGAACTGAGTAAAGAATGTCACATTAGGATGATTTAATATAATAAACTAAATCAGTGAGCTAGAATACAGTGGTTTAGATGAAAACAATAAATACTTTTAACATCAAAAATATCGCCTTTATTTGTTTATCTGAAATTAGAACCTAATGTTGGGAGTTCCATTTAGAATAATAAGTAATTACTTAAAATGCAGTCATCTTAATTTAAAATCTATTAAACCAAAGTAATTAAACAGAGCTAAATCAGTACAGAGCCCAGAAGCTCTGACCTCACAAAACCAGCATGTGGCGCTGTCTCCTGTAAAAACAGACGGGAGCTCCTCAAAGCTTGGCTTCAGAAAAGCTCGTTTTTACATTATCAGGTTGCGCTGAAGCACAGACAGGAAAATAATCACTGTATTTTTATCATAAGACCAACACTCTGAACTTGCAGGAATTTGTTGGTACTAATTCTACTGGCTCTAATGCTAAAAGATTATTTAATGTCATTTAGTGAAGACAAAAAAAAGAGTCAGCGAGCAAAATATACGAATGCATCCATATGTCTATTTATGTGGTTATGGAACACGGTTATCTTTAAAATTCACTGGATCGTACATATTATTTATTTCCAAAATTCCATATCCTACAACTAATTTATTAACCTCTTTAAAATGAGGATATTTACAAACCTGTGTATCTTGTCCATCAGATTAAGACCACAGTGAATTTTAATTACCTATTAAATTCTTGACCTACTGAGTCTGTTTCTTAATCTCCATTGTAAGGGAACAGGACCTGTGTGAATACAGTTTTACTGGAACTGAACAGCCAGTCTTTTGTGTGCAAACCAAGTCAGGTCTCACTAAAAAGTAATTCACAGTCTGTGCTGATGATCTCTGCAACCACAACGTTTCAAACAAAAGCAAACTGAGTAAACTGTGCATTCACAAACATTTTAATTATTAAGGGCTTTGTACCCTTTGCTTCCAGACTTTATAAAACAAAAGAAACAAGATTTGTAACCTTTTACTTAAAGCTGGGGTTTATAATATACAGCATAAATTGCATTAGTACTAACATGGAGGGGAGGTATCTACAGAACCATCTGCCCTCTCTAGATTTGCATCTGATTTACAGATAGCTACATTTTTTTTCAAGCTGTTCTTATTATCTGCTAAAATATGGCAAAAGTTGAAAGCATTTGGTGCACCTGTAAACACTATGAATCAGCAAAGCAATTTTCTCTTCTTGACTCAAGGCAATAAGTTGTGAAAGTTTTAGTCAAGGCTTAAGAAAACCTATTTGAAAGTTAGTCAGCTAGAAACTGGAAATCCCTGATCTTCATGGACTGAATGGGCTCATCATTATTTGTCACAATATTGCTAGGACTATGCACTTATTTCTGTGTTGCTCTATGTTGTGGTGTGATTTGGTTTATGTTTTTTTTTTTCCTTTTTAAGTATACGGATGCTGTATTAGGTGAAGTAACTGGTTCTCTAGCAGCAAGAAATCAGTCAGAATTGGGAACAGCATTTCTAAGCCACTTATGCCCTGTGCTCACTGCAAGACGTAGGTAGTCATTCCAGCTCCAAAGATGAGGAAGACTTCTGGAGGCATAGCTGAAACTGTCTTCCTTGCCTAGCCAGGGCACTTCCAAAACAGCCAGAGAAACATGCTTACACAGCGCGAGCAGCAGGGAACTTGTGTGCCAGGACGTGGCAGGTGACCTCATCTTCTAGCAACTGTGCTCCCTCAAGCATCCAAGGGCGCAAACTGTCATCTCAATTTGTTCACACTTGGAGGAGGGATTCTAGCCTATTGGCTCCTTTCAAGTGAAGATTTCTGGCCAGCTGAAGAGACACTGTAAGCTTCAGAGGAATATCTAAACTATAATTTATCTTGCTTCCTGTTATATTTATACATTACCAATGATGCTTCTCTTTTAACTCTGTGCCTTTTGTGGTAAGATAGTAAAACTATAGCTAGAATCTAAAGCTAGAATTTAATTACTGTTTCAGCAGTTTGGATATAGCAAACCTTTTCATACTTTGATTTTCTTATATATATCAGTGTCTTGAAGGTATATGCATATAATTACATCGGGGAATATGCTTTATTTCAGATTTATGTACATAAGGGTATCTATAAAGAGAGACCCATTATACCCATGTAAAATTAGTACAAGCCAGACCAGATGAAGGTCTCTGATGAGATTTTAAGTGACTTTTCTAACGAGCGCTTATTCTAAAATTTGTTCCAGTAAAGGAGGCTCCTGCAGTCTGTTTAATACAGGGTTTGATGGCCACATTAAACTACTACTTATAGTAATTAACTAATCTAGCATTAACTCCTGAAATGATCTGAAGACAACTTATTTCAGCTCATAAGACCTTGGGATTTTCAAGTCTGGGAGGCACAATCCGCACACTCCAGTAAAGAGTGTGCTCTTTCTAGTAGCACACATACTTGCAACAGGAGGATTGCACAGAATGTACGCAGGGAGAGGAATGTGGTACATAACCTCTGTGCTACACACTGCAGCGTGCACTCACTCCCGGCCCTGCAACTGACTGAAAGGACGTGAGCTGAGGATGTACACCGCATGGGAGCCATTTTAAAGCTCAAGGCACTGATTTAATTTTGCAGCTATTACCCAGAGGTATTTAGACTAATGACTTGTAGATTTGAAATTTTAAATAACTCTTCGGAGGAGCCTTTATGGGTTTCACCTTGGGACAAATGCTCACCGCGGTGTTCCTTCATCACAAACACCGACTTTCAAAAAGTAATTTTCCCACGTTCTTGCCTTCCTGCCCTCTTTCTTAAGAGAAGAAATAAAACTGACTGCCGCAGACAAGGCTCCAAGGGCCAGCTGCTTCTCCCGCCGGCCGATACGCAAAGCCACGGTAGGGCTGGTCCGCGCCGCTCCACTCCGGCAACGCAGGAGCCAGCGCCCGGCTCAACCCCCTCACACCGCGGTGCCGGTCCAGCGCTACGGAGACCCCCCCACCTGCGGCACCCGCGTGTGTGTGAGTTCAAGCCGAGCTACTCTCCCGGCCGCTGCCCGCTCCTGCGCCCCACAGGTTGTGCCAGTGGCCACCCCGCCGGGCCGACCGACCCGCGACCACAGGTTCCGCCCGCCCCGGCACTGGCGCTAGGCGCAGCCAATGGCGCGGGCGCTGTCAGCCTCGGCCCGCCCGCCGCCGGGCGGGGGAGGGCTGTGGGCCGGGGCGGGCAGGAGAGGGCGGGGGTGAGGAGAGTTGAATGATTGAACTTTCTTGTGTAGTTTCTGCGGCGCGGAGCTGTCTGCCCCCAGCGTAGCCCGGCACCACCCTGCCGAGAGGGAGCTTACCCTGGTGCCTGCCGCCCTTTGCAGCGCCCGGCCGCCCAGCTGCCCGTCTCTCCCGCGGAGCGATGGTGCGGAGGGTGCCCGGCGCGACCCTCGCCCTGCTCCTCTGGGTAACGGCCGCCTGCAGCAGCCCCGACGGGCCGGGGGCCGCCGCCGCCGTCCGCAGGCAGGACGAGGTTTTCTCCACCGCCAGATGCACCTCCAGGTGCTTGAGCCTCCAAATTACCCGCATCTCCGCCTTCTTCAAGCATTTCCAGGTAGGGGCATGGCGCCACTCTGGGGAGCATCGCCGCTCCCCGGAGGGTGGCTGGGGGTGCCCCCGTGTCGGCACTGCCTCAGGGTCAGGACAGTAAAGGACGGTGGGGGCCAGGGCGCTGCTTGTTTAACTTGGGGCCGGCACCCGGAGGCGGCGGCGGGCAGGTGTGCACGTCCCCGCGACAGCTCCAGGACCCGCCGGTGCGTGCGGGTGCCGGGCAGGCTCTATGCATGGCTAGGCGGCGGATCGAGGGGTTCCCGGCACGCCGTAGCCCTCCACGCTCCTGTCAGTTGCCCGCCAGGCGGGCGGGCTATGTCCCTGGCATCGCTAAGCCACGGCTTCTTACAGGTGCTTGGCGTTCCCGGCCGCTGCTTCTGGCACGGCGAAACGGGCCCCTGCCGCTGCCTTCGGGGATACCTGGAGCGGGGCGGACGCAGAGCGGGGCTCCCGGGACGTGGGTGCGGTTTGTTCCCGGGCGGTGCTGGCGGATCTCGTGGGGCTCCGCCTGCCGACGAGCCGGGCAGGTCGTCGCACTCAGCCGCTTGCGGGCGGTTCGTGTCACCAGCCTGGTGGGGAAGTTTGACCTTATTTGTCAAGAGCGGTGGTAGGGAAAGGGTAATACTTTGTTCCGACTTCCTGGGAGGTGAGGGTGGGAGTAACACTTTATTTTCTGAATCGGAGGGACACATCTCTGGCTATTGGGAGCGGGGAAATGGGAGTGAAGTGGCGGGAGACCTGCCGTGTATAAAATGAAGTTAGGGGGAGGGAGGCCCTAAATCGACCGCGGTGGAATCGGTGCAGGAGGAGGTGTAACAGCAGCGGGTATCTGACCGTTCTTTCCCGACTTCCAGGTCTACGCTCCCCTTTCCCGTCTCCCTTCCCCACCTGTTCTACACTGTGCAAGTATTAAACGCAGCAGACTCCATCCAAACCGTGTAACCTCTCCTATACAGTTATCCTTCTCCCTCCTTCCGCACTAGGTCCCTTCTTAGGAAGGGCTGGCCAGCCCGGTGGGAACGGGATAACCCCACCTTTCGGTAGCGTGCAGGGGACCAAGTGGAGAACGTGCTGCTGTGCTTTCTTGCCGCCTGGAAACAGGAACCACTCGAGCAAACGTTTTGGATAATACAGTGTTCAGGGACGGGGTGTTGGCACTAAGGGCAGGTTCGAGAGATATTTACGGATAACGAGGTTTAAAAACAAGAAGTCGGTGTGAAAATAAAGTTTAACAGGTTCGTTTCGACGGCAGCAGGAGGGGTTCTGTGCCTCTAACCGGGTTTGGGCTAAAAAGACTCGGGGTGCACCCTCAGGCGGGTGGGGAAGGGGCCCGCTGGGGCCGGGAGCTGCGGAGTTTTCGCTTTCAACGTGGTCTTCTATTCACTGGATGGCTTGAAGGAGGGTACCCATTAAAATAGTTCATTATCTTGGAAATGGATTAGTATTTTTTATTGCATTGTCAAGCGGTTGTACCTTACTTGTTTTACAGTTTCAGTGGCTAAAGAGACAGTTTAGATCAAGCCAGTTCCTGGTGAAAGGCGCTTTTTGTGTTTTCTTGGCAAGATTTCTTTTCCGACATAAAACTGCTGACAGAATGCACATTGCCAAACAATAGTGATTACATTTTAATTAGCCAGGGTGAAATAAGCTGCAAATTACTCTGTAAGGACTTGATAACGGGCTGTTTTCTAGTAATCAGTTGAAAATCTCAGAGTTTTAACCTCAACCTGCAGAAGCACGCGGTAATTTATCTAAATTACCAGGGATTAAACTCCTGCTAGACATGGAATGACTGCAATGTTTGGAAGATAAAGTGTTCTCCTTTATAAAAGTTAAGCTTTCCATTGTCTTTTAATGAGGGAGAGGAGGAGAGTTTTAGAGTACCGCAGACATCCAGTGTTCTCACCAGACTGATAATACACAGTAGACTGTAGGACATG
>JAVHNF010078456.1:4881-15462 GCA_034783455.1 Micropsitta finschii | reverse complement strand
GAAGACAGGGAGCGAGTGTTTTATTTTAGCAAGTGCAATATTGCTGCACAAAACAAAACCTCTGACACTGTTGTTTTTAGAAGCACAATTGCATTTTGCCTTGAGTTGATCTTTATGGGATGCCCACTGTGCCCAGATGCGGGCTGCTTTCTGTCACATGAGTTGTGTGAACACTTGTGTTGGTATTGTATAAGAGAAAAAGGCTTATTCCTTTGGGTGCTGGTTTATTGGAAACTTCATTATACACCTTGCAAAGGCAAACTGCCACACCACAAAAATTCCAAATGCTGGTAGTTTATCCTTTTTTATTTCCCTATGGAATATCTGAGACCATCAAGTGCGTTTATTGAAGCCGTACTGAAATGCAAGACCTGGAAGGGACCACAGTCTATCTCTGTTATACTGATAAGGAAAAGTTACTCACTGTTACCTATAAAACAAATGAACAGATGGATCATCAGGTAAAGAACACTGAATGCTCAGAAAAAAGTACACAGAGTATTTTCTCTTTTAAAGAAGTAAACAAGGAATCTATAACGACAACTGCTTGTTTCTGGTCACCGAGACCTTTAGAAGTTGTCTCCTCTTCCATCTCTTCTACACATAAATTAAAAAGGGAAAATTAATTATGCAATCTTTTTAACTGTCAATCAGTTCCTCAGCCTTGAATTAACCAGATATTGATTTACACCAAATGAATAAAACGATGTGAGGAAAACAGTTGCTCAGAAATGATGGAATACATTACTCCCAACATGGGCTTAATATTTCAATCAACACTGTCTCCAAGTGTTTAACCAATTATCTCCCACAATTTGACTTTGTTTTCTTTAGAACTTCAGCAGACATGAGCACCTTTGAATCACTTCATGTAATATAAATAATTACACAGATTACAATCAATTTGGGCTGAGTTACAAGTTTGGTTCTTTCAAATCTGAAGTATTAAGGTACTAAAATAAACACAACCCTTTCCAGTTTTAGAAATTTCTCAATCAAGCAAAAAGTATTTACCATTCTCCAAAGTAATCCAGAACACAGACCATACTGTTCACTAATGTACATTCAATCGGGGATACACTGTTATTACTAATCTAACATGAAATTTAGGTGTGCAGAAGACCATTCTGTATCTGTACTGCCTTTAAAGCACAGTCATGTTACTGAGGAATATGTTTAAAATATGAACTGACCCACTAGCTACTCTACTAATCCTATGGTTTTATTTTGCCTGGAATTCCCTAGGGTTTATTCAGAAAACAGCAAGTAATTGCACATACTCAGAGGCACAGTTCTCCATCAAGACAGTGTTCCACAAGAACATGCAAAAACCCACACTGAGATTACCTCATGGGTAGATATAAAGAAGGCAAAATACTATGAAAGTAGTAATGCTGAAAGAAACACTAGGTGAATGTAGAGGCAGAGGTAATATGAAGAAAACAGAAATGTGCAGATTTACTTGTTCCAGTCAACAACAGTAACTAAAGTTTATTGATTTCAATTTCAGCAGCTAAAAATCCATTCAAACATTTGTATATGATACAGACAACACTATCCCATATTCAAATTTTTATCAAAGTAATAATATAGGCTAGGATTTTCTCATAGTCATTGTGATTTACTTATCAATTTGTACAATAAAACCTATTTGAAATATAAATATTACTAAGTGCAAATAGTTCTTTTAATCCAGTTCTAATTTAGCTGTTCCATTGTATGGAAATATCTAAGTAAAGAGAATGAAAAAATGTAACCGTTAGCTACAAAAATAGCTGGACACATTCTCAGCCACTGTCTCTCAACTGTTCCCTTTATATCCACTATAAAACTATTTCCAACACACTAATCACATCTATTCGGAAGAAACTAAAATTATATGATTTCAAACTATTTTCATTAGAAAAACAGTTCTTTAACAGCTGCATTTACTCTTCTACCTAATTATATACTCTTAAAGGCCAAATACTCAGTCAGCATGAAAAAATAAGCATAGCCTTTTATTAAAGGATAAGCACCAGATAAGAGTTCATAAGAAAACTAAAGATGCTCTTTGCTCTACCAGCAACACTGTCCAATATAGGAAATTATATTTCATTTTAAATATCTTAAATACATACATGTCGAAGTCTTAGCACCTCCATATCAGGGACTTACTACAACTAAGTATGTTCATGTTACAATATTCCAGCATTGTAAGTTGCTGGACTAGCATAGCTAGTGTTTCCTTATAATATTTCATGTAACAGCCAAGATGTTACAAAACCTCTACCTTTCTGAAAAGCTCTCCTTAATTTAATACTAAGTAATGTGCACTTAAAGCTCCACAGCCCTGCCAAGAAATCTTACCTACATGGAGTATTATTGTGACCAACAGTCAAATAAAAAAGACTGAACTGATGTATATTTGATTCTGACATCTAAGGACAGCATTACTCAAATTAGAGGACTAAAACTATCTTTTTTTTCTTTTACCTATGCAGCTGTCACACTTTGTATGCAAAAAGCTGTTTATTAAATGCAAGCAAAACCCTTGATTTCCTGTTTCATAATGGTCATGATCTGATCTTCTCCATATTCAATGCACGCTTCTACAAAAAACCAAAATCAATTTCAAGTACAAAGCAGCAGCTATCTAATCCAAAAATCAAAACTACAGCAGTGTTTTGCTCTTCCTAAAACAATCCTGAAGCCATGATTATATTAAAGACACAGATATGAGGGGATTTTTCAACTTCCAAACAGATATGCAAACAAAGTGTTACAATCCAGGGGCGCAGGTAAATCAATAAGCAAGCAAACTACGTGACGTTTGTGCAGCGTCCTCTCAAATCCTGCAACCCCTTCTAGAAAGTCTGGGTCTACATCTCCCTCTTCTTTACTCATGTTCTTCTCACATGGCTTGGTCTCAGAAACTTTCCATGCCTGTAACGGAAACTTGAGCCAACTTCTTAAATGTATGATTTCTTCATCTCCACTCATCATCCACTTCTGTTTCTGAGAAGCTCCTCATCATGACACCTGTATCTCAAGAAGCAAAACAGGAAACATCACAGGGATGAAGCAAGGAAAGATGAATAATAATATGCCTCTGTGTCTTTAATAAAATCCCAACTTTCATTCAAGTTCCTTTTAGGAAATAAGAGTTCCTTTCACAAATGCAAAGTTTTGCCAAACTAGGTATGTAAACATCATGTGCCAAAATTGGGGTGACCAAGGAAATCTCCTAATCTGTACCTCTGTTCCTGACATGACGAGCAGGAAAAATCCTGTACCAGCTAGTCTCACATAGTGTGGAAAACATCATCGGGTGCCAAGCTTGCAGAACTAGTCTGTGGCAGCCAGCTCAACTAAAAGAAACCACTGACCCATCTACTAACTTATCCGCTACTGAAAACAATGTGAGTTATCTTTACTCAGGACCCATTTATCCAAGTACATAGAGCTCCAGCCCACAAACGAGATGGAAAACAAAGATGTAAGCCTCTCCTCTACTTTCCCATCGCTCCCTTTTCCACCGCTACCCAACTTCCATGATCAGTTTGCATTTTTACACACTTAACAGGTACTGGAGATGCTTCCTCTGCATTACAGTAGCTGAACTACAAGGTGACAAAGGCCTAATGTATTTTCAATGTGTCTTTGTACCTAAAATCATGTCATAAAGCTTAGGGTTGGGGTTGAGGGGATTTGCTTATCCGTTTTTGTCATCGAAAACTTAAGATCGAGCGGGCCCACAGCCAACTGCAGCACTATTCAGTCTAATAACAAAAAGGCAGAGGGATGACTCATCCACAAAATGGGAGACACAGCCATCTTGCATCCAAACAGGCAGCCCAAGTCATTTGCCTGCCTCATGATTTTGCCTAAACGCTGAATGAGGGGGTGAGGGAGAAATTATTTCTGCACACTCCCCAGGCATCAAGCCCTCAGGCACCAAAATCATCCTACCAGCCAGCTCTCAGTGAGAGAGAAGCATGAAAGCAATTTTATCTCTCCCATTTTAAAATAAACATTAGCACCAAAATCTCCTCCTAGCAGAGGCAGAGCAGATCCTGCCTCTTATCAGCTACCCTCTCGAATTCTCAGAATTCCACCTCCCTCTGAAATCCTCCTTTCTTCTGCAATGCACTTGACAGCGGCGTGCTCCATACATAGGGCACACTTCACTCAGAGAGACAGCAGAGTCCTTTCTTTTCCAACTCATCCTAGCAAAACAATGGTTTGTTTCAACTCTCTTACACTAGAAATGAGGGACAGCTGTAGAGACAGAGTCCTGTCCGAGCACAAAGAGTCTTGGCTTTGGTTCTTGCACACTGCAATACAGATGATAACTGAGCTTTGGATGGTCAAAGCAAAAAACCCTCTGACAACGCTCTGGGTGTTGCAGCAACAATAGCTGTTAAATAACTGGCCAGAAATGTATTTGCAGTGCACGGATTACATGTCAAACAAAAACACATATTCCCTCAATTCTGAACTCTTGAAGAAGTCCTTACCCCTAAAAGTGCTTAGTAGGCACAGTCCTGAAAACCTGCCCCTCAGTGATCATGCCTGCTGTTGAGAAACATGGTATTGCTTACTCAGGAAAGGCAACTACCACAGATTTACAGAGGACAAAAAGACAAAGCAGCCACACATGTCCCATCAGCAGGACATCCAGAACATGTCCAGATACCACCCAATTATTTTATACCACTTAATCTCTTATTATGATGATCACTGCATGCAAGAAACAGAAACCACGATTTCACTGTTCCCTAATCATCATAACTCCATATTCTCTCAGAGCACCAGAAATTAACTGCAGACAAGTAGTTCAATTTATTATTGACATCCTTACTCGTTAATCAGATGTCTACACTCAGCATATGCACCATACAGATTACAAGACATCCCAGCTGCTCACTGCTGCATGCGGAAGGAGAACTGCAGAAAAAGATTATTTATTGTCAGAAAGATCTGACACCGGCTGTCACCTGAAACAACCAAGGAATTTCCAGTTTTCTTTTGAAGAGACAATTTACTGGCAGGCCGGTGGTTCTGACTTTGATCTTCACAGCAGCCAACACCAGCAGAAGAATTTTGTAGCTCAGTAACAAAACACAGAAACCTCCCGGACTGTTAACTCAATTACAGTATTTTGGCAAGGAAGCCTTTCCCTTATACCTTGGGGAAAGTCTTCAGATTAAACAGTGCATTTTTTAAAGGCACATGCACCTCCGTTATTTGGTGTAACTGTTTATGCACCTAATTGCTTTGAGAGAAAAAGTATTCCACAGCAACTTGCTTGGAAGACTTATATTTTAACTTGTTTTCCAAGGTTGCATAACCATATTGACTGTCCCTGTACAGAGACATAATTTATAAGGCCATTTGCAACCTAATCTAACAGAAAAGGATAGAGATTTTCACAGGTGCTCAATTCCTACAACAGGCTTATGGAATAAATAACCAAGGTAGCCCCCTGAGCCATATGCCCAGTTCATAAACATCAGGGATACATCACGTTTTGATTAAATATACCCCAAGAACTACAAGGCAGTGAGAGGCTGCTCAGGCACTATGCTGATGGAAAAATCAGGGATGCTAACGGCACTGGTTTGTAAAGAAAACAAAGAAGGGAAGATGCTTAAGGTATCACAGTGCCACCAAAACTGAGAAAGCTGCAGGAAAGTCATCCTCACTAGTTCAGCTGCTCACAGAGCTACTTTTCAATTTACTGAGCAGTACAGCAATGCCTTATGTGCTCATCACAGTTTCCATCTTTAGGGGCTGCTGCTGACATGTTAGCAGCACTTCTCAGGATTCATTAAAGGCATTTGGTCAACAGCTGTCCTCTTTTACCAATAAAAACTGTAAAAGCAGGCATAAACTGCAGCACAGGTGGCCTCAGAAAACCCTGAAAAAATAAAAATGCTTCTCAAACCCTTTCAACAAGATTCTCCCCAGGCAGGGTAAGCTAAGCACTGCCACAACAGGTCAGACCGCTGGTCCATCTGTTTGAGAATCATGCCTCCTGTGATCGGGACCAGATGCTTCATAAGGTGGAACAGCACAAGTAGTGAACAATGATGCAATTCACCCAAAGGGGAAATTCCTTCCTGACCTCATCAATTAGCATGCAGGTTTAATATGCTTAATTTATTTTTAATCCTATTTACTGCAACTCTGGACATTGTCATTGTATATATACAAATGTCCTGGTCTGCATGGAATCCAACTAAACTTTTGGCCTCGGTAATATCATGTGATATAATTATGCCAGGTTTCAAATGTTCCAATTTCCAATTTCATTTAAACATCCCTTTGTTCTTGCAGTATGGGAACTAACCCAGCTACTCACCACCTCTCTTCCCCTTCCAAGTGCTCCAGTTCAGCTTGTGCCATGAGCTCCCACGCCATACTGTGCCCTGTTACAGAGTGGGAACATAATCTGAGGGCCTTTAAGGCAACAATTTAGCAATTTCTATCAGTTATGCAGCAACATTTCTACAGGCTAGATTGCTGGGATCGGCTGGCCCCTAGCAGCTCTAACAACATTTGACCTCTTCCAGGTCTTTCAAGCTCACTTTTCTGTTGTTTTCCACTCCAGAGCTGCCCTCCTTATAAGCAAACTGTTTTGCCCTCTGTGGTTCACTTTGAACCCCCCTGACAAATTTGGATACATTTAGTTATAAAAGAACAGAGAAGAAGCATACCATGCTGGGCTTTTCAAGGTCACGCAAGAACCTCTCCCTCTGAGCAAAGAATTCCCCTCCTATCTCCATGCCTGAATAAAGAACAACAGTGTCCAACCAAGCAAAACCGATCCCATTTTGCCCTGGGCTGATGTTCTTGTGAACTGCAGGTTCCTCAGTGCAATAGTAACTTTATCCTGTGTTGTTACTTCGGGATGAGCTCACGATGTATTCACCACGATTATAATGCCAAGTACTTACTAAAACTCCAGTGCGATTAGTCATTGCCATTTCTGCTCACACGACAGTTGCAAGAGGCATCAAGGTATAAAGCCACACCTTCATTCAACCAAAAATCAGTGAAAAAAAGAAAAATATATATATACATATATAATGGTGTATGCAAGCAACAGACAAGGAAGGGAGACTCTTAAGGCAAACTGCGGTTCAGGATCTTCTCATGTCCCCAAAACATAGTCCTGCTTTCAGTAACTCTTTGGGCTAAATTTTCTTCTTGCAGCCTCTGAAGCTAAAACTTTGGACCCCAGACCACAGGTTCTTAATACCAAAGTCTTTGGGAGAGAAAGAGTAGGTAGGTCTAGATAACATCTCATGGGAAGATGGCCCCTCAAGGAGATGACAGAGTTTTTACAATATCTGTAAGAAACACCACATAGTCATCACTATTTTACCATAAGTTTTTAGATTACAGGCTTGGAACTGGTGAATTATGACAAGAGAATACTTCTTTGCCTCAACCAAAAAGAAAATTAAACCACTTCATCCTTCTTTAGTAGGATCTTCAGGCAAGCAACCGATCAAGGGAAAACTTCCAGTTCCAGCCTATGGTCCATAAACAAATGGCACTCTTTAATGATCAAAATAGCACTAATAGAACTGGTAACAAGCACCATGTTGCCAACTGTTAACTCATTAAGTAATACAACCATATGCAACTCTTTTCTCTATTTGAGGATCATACAAAAAAATCACAACTCATAATAGCAACTTGATTGTCTCATTACACACTTCTCAATGACCTCCCCATGCTGTTCAATACCTCTGTAGCAGTCTTAGAAACTTTGTTACAGAGTGATAATCTTAACACTTTCTAAGAGGCCATAAATGCTTTCCTATTCTATCTCACATGTGCAAAGACAACATACTGAACTGAGTACTCCTACTCATTGCTCTTAGGCAACGCTCAAACAGTGGTCCAAGCCACAAGTATCAGAGGACTGCCATACTAGCATCTCCAGCACCTCTGATCAGCCAGCAAGTGGTTTGCCTTCGGCATTTCAGGATTTGCTGAGGTTGAAAGAGAAGACAGTAATGATACAGAACAATTCTCCCATCAGCAATGGCAAAAGTAATCTTGGAGACCTTGAGTGCAATGCTTTCACTGCTTCTGGGTCATTACTGAATATGAAGTAAAAAAGATGTGATATTTTCTGTGTCACACACAAAACCAGAGTTTGGGTAAGGAAATCTTTCAACGGACTCAACAGCGGTATTTTTGGTTGCTAGAATTCTCAATCTGCTGTGCTAAAATTAGCTTTAAATAAATGTGCGATACAAGCAGCACATACTTTGCCTCAGAAAAAAAATCCACTGGCCTCGTACAGATCATGTGAACTTGGTTACTTAGTTGAACTAAGAACATCAATTATTCCAAGCCTCATCTGACTGTAGATTTGCATCTGTTTAGCAACGGCACTGCCACATATAAAAATACATGATGTTTAAAAAGCCACAGCTCTTTTACCAAAGCAAGGGAAAGCTCCTGCAAACACAGTTGCTGCCACCTGACAAGAGATAAAAAGAAAAATAGAAAAGAGATAAGATTGAAAAATTCTGCGCCTCTGCCTTTACCCTTCCACCCTTTCCTCTGAAAGGAAAAAGCAAGTCTTTCTCTTCTGTCAACCCGTCCTTCCTTCCATATTACAGTATGAAAAGAAGATTGGATGTATTGAATTATCCCTCCCTGACACCAAAGCTGAAGAAGATGATATTCTTTCAAGCTTTTCATCAATCAATAAAAGGGTTCCCTAAGTTCTGCTCTGCTTTTACAACTGGTGTCACAGAAGTTGGTTCTATTATTATTGCTCACCAGAGTGTGCATCACAACCTGAGCAACGGCAAAACAGAGTCATTCAAACATAGCGAGTACTCTGTGCTGGGCAAAGTTCACAGCAGCTGTTCGGGTCCCAGAAAGACATCTGAGAGAAGCACCATAAATAACGACATCACATGGAGGCTCCCATTGCACAACCAGCATACATCTTCCTTGCTTAGGAATTTATGCTTCACACCCTATGCTGTCAGTCAAGAGCATATTACAAACTGTGTTTTCAGGATGATCCAGAGGATATTTCGGAAAGTAACACAGCCATCCTGCTGGCTGAGTCTTCAAAATACTCCTATTCCATTACAAAAGAGATAAATGTTTCTATCTCATCCAAATCACGGTCTTTCTCGGGAGCAAACTATAGGGCCATGCATACATTTTATAGTATCACAGATGTGTCCAAAACCAGTTCCAGCAATTCTGACAGAACCTCAAAAGGACTGCTACTTCACAGGCTCAGGATCTAAGTTTTCCTTCAGATGTACGAATGTATTTTCTCAGGCTCCAGTTTCAGCAAATCCCTAATTTGAGCAGCCCCTTTTTAGGATTCTTAATTTGTTTTACTGCTGGATTAAAATTAAACCCATTCTCCTAAAACATCTCATTCCTAGGCCTCTGCAAGGGGAGAATCACTTTTCAAAGCAGTGCCTAGCTATAACTGAGAAAGAAGATATATGGCTATTTTATAAAAATGAGATTTTTTTTTTTTCCCTTTCCTGGAGTTTTTGCCACAAATTGCCTTCTAGGGCTTGGTTCAGAAATTCCAAGTTCAGTTTATTGTTTTATTCATTAAGAACTAACTCCTTTTAGCAACTCTGTTAATCTTGGAGTTTGAAGTTATTTTTACTAAAGTAACGCCCAGGGTTTAGATAGTCCATAAAAAGATCAGGAATTATTTTTATTAAAGTAACACCCAAGGTTTAGACATTCCTTGCAAATCCGGCAAAACACCTTTATTCTTAGAAAGGTTCTTAGCCTTTTCCTTGTAAACACAGATTTCAGAGACAATTGAGCACCAAGCAGTTTTATCAGCCTTTTTTAATCAAAGAGTTAAAAAAAAAAGGGGGTATTAAGGCAGGATTTTTCCTGCTTACAAAAATCCCAAGCCTTTTGCTCTTAACAGAAAATGTGGCTTTTTCCTCCCCCTTTCTTGTCTTCTGTCACAGAAGTAACACCGATTTCCATTCCCCAGCAACAGATTTCTCATGAGACATTTACCCTGTCTCTGGGGTGCTCTGCCAGCAGTCAGTACCTCTGGTTGTACTCAGCATCTGTCCCTCAGCCAGCAGGGAGTCCCACCGACTCAGGCCACACCAGTTCCTGATGGAGCTTGTTAGACTACAAGAAACTTCTTAGCATTCTTTAGCCACAACAGAAATGGGGCTGCAAAGTAAAGAATCTTACCTCCATTCTCAGGAGCCTGAGGCACTGAAACCTTCTGCTCTCCAGCGGCAGCCCTGTCTCAAGGACAAGATGAAGTGCTGCCTTTTTGTCTGAGCAACTACGTTGATAAACCAGGTGACATCACTCAGGTTCCTTACCATGACTTAAACACGGTTTGTGTTTGGAGGGGAAAGGGAACGTCTTTGGATCACTATTTCCGATCTGGAGCATAAGCAACCGCTTTGTCAGCAAGCCTCCTCCAAGCGCTCTTGCTCTTTAGGCACAACAGGCCAAAGGAATCACAGTTAATAACATGTTTTTCATCAAGGCACCTCTTCGCCATTGAAGGTGGCACGTAGTGACAATTTTCATCTCTTTAATGTAGAAATT
>JAVHNF010078437.1:0-13354 GCA_034783455.1 Micropsitta finschii | reverse complement strand
CCCATTGTGACCACTTTTGCTTGCATACCATGAACATGTGGAGAAAACCTTGAAAGCATGCAAGAATACTGCCACAAAACTACAAAACCTAGAAGTAAAGTAGAAGAAATAGCCACATTATTATGTTTGGGGGTTGGGTTTGGGATTTTCTTTTTTCGTAATATGATGGTAAAGCTTGGCATGTCTTGGTTTTGTGGCCTGGCTTACAGTTTCTAAAGGCATCTGACTGTTGACACTACTGTCCATTGATATGTGTGAGTTTTTACTTAAGCAAGAACACACAGTAGAGATAGTATATGGGCATATGCAACAGGTAATGTGGATTTACAATCCACCTGAAAGCATATTAGTTTGAAAGTGCAAAACAGTGCATTCTTTTTGTGATGAGCAGTGTCCAGTCGATCTTCGTAATGATAAATTTATAACCATTTACGTGCCACTGGCTTATAGTGCTCAGCTCCATGGTGTAAGAATTCTGTGCATAGCTAACATATTTCCAGGTCCTCCAGCTTTTCCTTACAGCAGATTATTTTATTCCTTTGTGAAGAGTATGCAGGAGGTGGCTTAGATTTCTCAAGGTTTCATTTTTGGAACATAAATTAATTTCATTTCAGGAATTCATTTCTCCCAAAGGCATGTCAGATGGCAGCTCTATATTAACTTCAAGTGTTCTGTGCAGATTCAAGTACTTGGATGGGAATTTATAGAGAGAAATCACAGACTAACACTGTGGTGTTTGCCTCACTTAAAATGGGTTTGGCAGTAGTAACTGACTGTTGAAGTGAATGGAGATCTTCAGGTTGTACTGACAAAATAGAATCATAGAATCATAGAATAGTTAGGGTTGGAAAGGACCTTAAGATCATCAAGTTCCAATCCCCCTGCCATGGGCAGGGACACCTCACACTAAACCATGTCACCCAAGGCTCTGTACAACCCGGCCTTGAACACCACCAGGGATGGAGCATTCACAACTTCCCTGGGCAAACCATTCCAGTGCCTCACCACCCTCACAGTGAAGAACTTCTTCCTTATATCCAAACTTCCCCTGTTTAAGTGTGAACCCATCACCCCTTGTCCTGTCACTACAGTCCCTGATGAAAAGTCCCTCTCTGGCATTCAATCGTGAAGGAGCATCCTGAGAGTCCCTCACTTGATTCAATCAGGGTTTTCCAACAATGCAAGTCTCAGCTCAATATAATTTCTCCTTTATCCTCTACAGAAAGAAGACACATATTGGTGAGATAGGTTAAAAAACACTTTTACAGCACCTAAGTTACAAATTGTGCTATGCAGGGCCAAGCTCTCCAGCCATTTCCTGGAATCTGGCAATTGAAGGTCTATTACTTTGTCATTTAGCAGCTTCTCCAACTGAACTTTCCTCCTCAGCCCCTCAGGAAACCAATTACTGTTTCCATATTCCATAAAGCAGGCAAGGGCAAAGCCATCCATCAAGCAGTGCCTCTGGCGTGGTGGAGCTACAGCATTGGCTCATCTCACTTTCTAGTCAGAATCACATCGTTTCAGTTCCCTTTGCTGGAGATGAAAGAGTAAAATGGTACTCGCTCACCTTTCCTATTTCCTAAACAAATTAGTCCAAAAGGTTTGTTAAAAATGAAGGTGCAAAATCCCGTCTGTCAGACTCTTAGCCAGCCATTCTGGGCATGTCACGTATGTATTAGCCTAACAAATGCAGCTAAAAGACAGGTTCAGGAAGGCCTAGCTCCTGCCATTGCTTCTGTTGCTTCAGCTGCAGTACGGAGATGGCCATCCCTCAACTGCATCAGGTTGTATTCCAGTCCCATGTTAATGTCAGTAAAGTGACTTGGGGATGCCAGATGATCCTGTTACACATTTTGATGTATTTGTAAACCAGAACATTTTCTTTTCCTTTCTTCTGTAAATCAGTGGCATGCAAATGGAGCAGGAGCTTGCCAAGAGAACAAATCCATCACGTTCCCCTCTGGTTACCCACGCTCAGTGATGTATATCCATCCAGAGGAGATGCTTCCAGAGGAAATGGATTTGCTGCAGACAGTCTTCCTTCCAGACTTTGCTCTTCCAGGAGCACCAGGAATGTGCACCAGCATCCCCAGCACCCTAAGGATCAACAGTGCCTTTCCCCTGCTGTCTTCTTCTGTGCCTCCCCTTGGAAGCTTATGTGGCCTTGCTAAGACCTTGATGGAGCTTTCCCCTCCAGCAGCGGGACTGTGCCCTTCCTTTCACCACCCAGATAACATGAATGCAGGCTTACATAAAGCCTAATCAGAAGGAGCCCTGAAAGGAACGAGCAGTTGGCTCGATCAAGGAGAAACAGTTCCACTTCATCCAAATGGAAATCAGATTTATTTAAAGCTTACGATATTCAAACAATTAAAAAGGGAAGGGAGAGCCTACACTTTTGTTGGAAACAAATGCTGCATACAAATACCGGCTATCCTTGAAGAGATGCCTTAACAGAAAGACGCCATGTACAACACATCAACTGCGCACTGTCCATAAATATTCCTAGATATCAGAGGGATGATATAGCTATCCGGAGAAACACTCAGAGTATCCCATGTGCCATGGAGGAGCCAAGGCCTCTAGCTCAGACGCAGTACGGTAGCAGCCTGTCCCTGTTCAGCAGCAGCCAGTGGATCCTGGAAGTTAGTCATTCAGCTGCTGCTCTGCTTTAAACAATCATCAAAGCTGATGAAATATAGACACAGGAAAAAACAACGTGGCATTCGCCATTTTCCCCAAGATAATTCTCTGGTTAAATTACATTATACTTTACATTCAATATTCAGCAGCAGTGTTGGCACTAGACATTAAGACAGGGAAAGAAAATCCCTTAATTTCTGTTGGAGATTAAAATGCATGCACGTATTTTCATTAGAAACACTAAGGCAGAGATCAAAAAGCATCGTCCCACTAAGAGATAGTGGGGAAAGATCTTTTGGGTATAAAGGACAAATGGAGTTTTACATAACTTCACAAGCCATGGGCTTTATAGCAAAGCTTTTACATGCTGATCCATCCATTGATGGGTCTCTGTGTGGAGGTCTTGTAAGTCAAACACAGAGGATTTTTGCTCGCCTGCTAAAAGAAAAAAGAATGGTGTTGTCTGAATCTTTATTTAGAACAGATTTGTTTGAAGCTGTGGCTGGGAAATGCTGTTTGAAAAGGGGCTTGTGTCAATATATGTTCTTCTCTCGCAATATAGCTATAATAACAAGCCACTGCTGCTCCTATGACAGTTTATTGAGATGCAGTTGTTGGCAACTTCGGTATTTGGCTTCCCTTCAGACTGAGGAAGGAAACTTTTAATTTCTCAAAAGCACAGTGTGACTCAAGCCTTGGTGCCAAAGGCACAACATTATCCAAATGAACAGAGCAGGCAGGGCAAAGCCAGCTCTGATTTATTTGTGATGGGAAGAGCTGTGAGCACCAACGAGAGGATGAAACAAGGGCAAGTATGGCTATGGCCCCGCACTTTCCCCAGTGGCATGTTTGCAGTCTCTGGGCACGTTCAGCAACCGGTTGAGCAGTACTTTTGTCACCTTTCCCCTCAGGTACACCTTGGCTAAGGGGACAGGGAAACGCAGTGCTCCTGCCTCGGTATTGCTGCTGCTTCTATCGGTTGGAAAACTCTAGGATCCCTCTAGTGCCCAACGGAGGCAGTGGGAAAGAAAGGGGAAAGGTAATCAACCGCTAGGCAAAATAAAAGCTTCCGCTGAAAATAGTACATACTTATCCCTGGTGTTGAGTAACAAACTATGTTCAGTTTGTTTCTGTTTTGGACAAGAAACTCAACTGTACCTCATCAGCTCATATTACCATGTAAACTCATCACCGTATAAAAGCCTTCATGCCTATCTCCCATTGATAATGTTTACCCTTTAAAGGTTATTTGAAGATATTACCTGTTTGTAAATGTATGCCTCAGGCTGCTACAGGAAAGCTTTCAGCAAAGGTGAGATCTAGCCAGAGTGGAAGGACTTGGACCAGAGCAGTGCTGCCTTTGTAGACCTTAGTTATCTTCAGTGGTTTTGTCCAAGGACTATAGGTACCCATGTGAATTATGACGGAAGAATTAGCTTCAGGGAGCTACACTGTAATTTACTAAATGGTTTTAGTGTCAAAAGCCAGTCTGTGCATGAGAAGTAGAATAATTTGAAAGCAGAGAGAGGATACTAACTCCTGGTGCCACCTCCTTTGGGAGATGCAAGGACACAAGACTTGCAGTAGAGAATACACTCCAGTGGACATCTCCATTTCTCACGGCTGTGATTGAAAGCAAAGGTTCCCCAGATAACATGACAGTGGGAAAAAGGGACAGCTAGAGGTCCCTTACAGAGTATGCGGTTATGTGCAGAGCTTCCTCCTTCCCCTGTCATTTACCTAAAGCCAGCTTCTTTCTCCTCTCAGCTCTTGATCCTTTGTGACACCTTGGTTATGGGGCTGGCTCCTTTGCTGAAGAGGGAAAAGCTGGATGTCAGACATGTCATGTTAGAGACATCTCATGGGAGGCAGATTGTCCCTCCTGGGGGCTGGGACCGCAGCGCGCACGGGCAGAGGTCCCACCGTGTCCTGCCTGCCCAGCACTGCCCAACCCCTCGGGCTGCTCCATCCGGATCCCTTTGTGCCAGGATCCGTCCCGATGGCAGGGACCCGCGTGGCCGGACAGCCCAGCTCTGCCAAGGGCTCAGCAGATGGGTGCCCCAGCCGTTACCTCCTGCCTGGTCTCGGGTTCCGGCCCTTTGCCATGGCTGCTCGCTTCACCCGCCTGCAGGAGCAACACTGGAGCTGCCCGGTCAGTGCACCACAACGGGCACCACAACTGGCACCACAACGGGCACCACAATGGGTACCACAATGGCACCACAACTGGCACCACAACGGGCACCACAATGGGCACCACAATGGGCACCACAATGGCACCACAATGGGCACCACAATGGGCACCACAACTGGCACCATACTGGACACCATGCTGGGTACCAGAATGGGCACCGCAATGGGCAACACAGTGGGCACTGTGTCCTTGCCCATGTCCCTGTAGCTCCTGCTCAGGCCATGGTGCTTCTGGAGCATCCCTGCCTGGCTCGGCTGCAAACCTCCCCTCTGGACAGGGACCCCACACTCCACGCTAGAGGAACTGTAGAGGTGCAGCACTGCCAAAGTGCAGATGCTGCCTTCTCGGAGCAGCCTCTGCTGCAGTGCATGGGCAGCCATGGCCCCCAGCCATGTCATGGCTCCCAGCTCGGTTAGCCATGGCCAGCTGGCCCCTGCTGGCCCCCAGCACTGCCCCATGTCTCTGGCACTATATCCAGGCCCATGGGCTCCCTGTCGGCCTCACTCACTTGTAGAAGTTCCTGTTGACCTTCTTCTCGGCAGGGAAGCCCAGCATGCCGCAGACGACGCGGCTGTTGTGGCTGCTCCAGCCCTCATCGCAGATCTGGGCCCAGCCGTCCTTGTAGCGCACCTCCACGATGCCCTCTGTCACCGGGAGCTGCCGCCGGGCGCCGACCACCACTGCCCGCAGCCGGACCTCCTCTACGTGGCTCTGCTCTGTCTGCAGGTCACCGGTCAGCACCGCACCCATTACCCCAGCCCCTGCCCAGGGGTGCACCTGCAGGAGTTGGGGTCCCTGGCCCCACGTGTTGAACGGGGATGGACAGGTCCTGCATCCCTGCAGGGCACATCTGATGGCCTTGGATGGCCACGCTCTGCTCCCAGACTGTGCAGGCAGTGTCCACATCTCCCTGGGTGCACCTCCTGGGAGCACCCTCTCATCTCAGTGTCCTGCATCCACCCCACACCTAGACACCCACCCAGAGAGAGCTGGGAACCTGGGCACAGCCAGCGGGACACGGCCCCAGCTCCTCTTGCCTGGCAGGAGACCAGGCGTCCCCTGCCCAGAGCTGTGCCACGTCCCCACACCCAGGCTACATCCTGAGCAGAGCCTTGCCTGCTGGCTCTGAGGGGTCCTGGCCCGCAGCTTCCTCACCTCGATGACATTGGAGTCCTTGAAGCCTGGGATGCGCTCATCCTTGCATATGACACCGGCGTCTTCCTCATGGCTGCAGTCACTGTTGCCCCAGCCCCGGTGTTTGCAGTCCCCGATGCTCTTCTCGCCTCCGGCACAATTCAGGTTGTCCAGCCAGATCCGCCCTGCCAGACACCAGGACCGGGGTGAGGGGGGCCAGGCCCATGCAGCATCCCCTGGGAGCAGGGAGGGTGCCCATGGAGCATGGCCAAGGAGTACAGCAGAGCAGGGCTGCTGGGGGCTGGTGAGCTGGGACCATCGCTCCTTCAGCACAAAGCTGAGGCTGGTAAAGTGCCCCGAGTAAAACCCTGAGAGGGGGATCTGCAGACAGGGAGGTTCCGCTTCCCCACGGGGCTGCTCTGCAGACATAAAGCCCCCATGGCACTCCCCCAGGCTCTGTACTGTGTCTCGCCTGCAGCAGAAACGGCTGCAGCTCTACAGACCTGGACCTGCACCCCCTGCACCACCCAGCACCATGTGCAGCCCTGCAGCTCTGGTGCATGCCTGCAACCACCCTGTGCCCTGGGTACATGCACAGCAGCTCACACGCAGCTCCCCATCCCGCTTGGTGTGTACATACATCCACACGTGCACTCAGGCATGCACTCACACACTCCTGGGCACTCAGCACACACAGGACCTGCCTGCCCTTCCCTGCCAAGTGAGCCCCGTGGCACACACACAGCCCTGTGGCAGTGGGCTCATGTGCAGCCCCAGCCCATGCAGCAAGGGCAGCCATGCCCACCACCCCGCTCTTACCGACTCCTTTGCCGTACTTGGCGCTGTGGGCCCAGCCGGTGGCAGCCACGAAGCCGAGGTGCCGGCACAGCACGTGTGCATTGGCCAGCGTGAAGTCGTCGTCGCAGATGGTGCCCCACTCGTCGTTGTAGAAGAGCTCCACGCGGCCCTCGTTGTGCTTGCGTGGGTACCCAGCCAGGCGCACCCTGACCGCGGGGCCGGGTGCGTGCGTGGGGCCGGCACTGCTCACCCACAGCCACATGCTCAGCACCAGCAGCTCCGGCGGTGCCCACGCGCGGCAGCTCCCCATGGCAGCCGGGCTCTGCAGGGGCAGGAGGGGTCGGGGTGCGCGGGATGCACGAGCTGTGCTGCATCTCCTGCTGCCCTCATCCCACCTGTGCCGGTTGTAGCCCCCAGCTGCTCACAGCAGCCCCCAGCCCGCTCTCACCAGTGCCTCCTGCACCCCAGAGCTGCCATTGCCCAGGCTCTGCCATCCCAGCACCCTGTGCTCCTCTCAAATGGCTTCTACCATAATCCCACTGCACTGCTGGGTCACATCTCCTGTGCCAAAGAGCCCCGGAGCAGGACCAGTGCCTGGGAAAGCCCAGCTGGACCAGGCGGGAGCTGCATCCACCCCATGTGGGGCAGCGCTGCCAGCCCACCCTGCTGCCCACTGTGAGGAGCTGCAGCCAGAGCCTTCTCCGTTCTGCTCTGGGCAGCATTCTTCAACCCTCCAGTAACGTGTGTGGCTCCCGGAATACCTGAGGGAGATGTGGTATTCCCTCATCAGTCCAGCGGCAAACAGTAGTGAAAACACTTCTCTGTGAGCCTCCTTCGGTTCCCAGGGCACTATTCCCGTCTATCTGTCAGGGACCACTTTAACCCTGTGGATGCTGCTGCAGCATTTCTGCACGGGCAGTGTGAGCCCTGCTCAAGGCTGGGCTCTGGGCCCGAGGCAAAGCTCGAATGCTCACCCAGCACTGCCAGCACAGGGACCCGCCTGCCTCGCACCACTACAGCCTCACATCATCCTTCCAGATGTCCATTCTACAGGTGGGAAAGCGAACCCAAACCTGGGAGCCCCCCAGGACAGGACCAGCAGAAATACATCTCCATGCCCTACATCCCCAACCAAGAGCAGATCCTGCATTCTGCACTCCCAGCCTGTGCTTGTCATTAGCCGGGGTTAGAGAGGAGGAAACCTGGCTCACTCAAGCAGGGGGAGTCCAGGCTCCAGGGTTTAGCCACAGGATTAGAGAGGAAGGAAAATGATGACAAACCCCACACACGCTCCCAGCTGGGGCTGCACTGCAGGGACCCTTCGCACTGACCCCCCCCCAGTGCACTCCCCTGCAAGCTTCCATCCTCACTCACAGCTCGCTGGGACAGCCGGGATGTGCTGGGGCATTCCCAGGACTGTGGCTGCTCTTGGTGCTGCTGTAGGAGCCTCTTTCCCTGGACTAAGGCTTGTCCCCAGAGGCCTCTTTGTTCCTGGTCCCTTGGCACCCGTGGTAACAGAAAGCCCCTGCAGTGGCTTTGGGAAAGGTTCCTCGTGGAGAGAAGGGGCTGGGAAGCCCCCCTCAGACTCCACAGAGACTCCACAAGCAGGAATCAGGCCCATTCCTGCTCTGTTCACTTTTCCAGATGATGGAGGCCAGGTCACCTGGCCTGCAAGGCACGCACTGCTTTGGAGATGTCACCAAGAGCAGTGGGTCCCTTGGTGCCTGCAGGGATGCTCAGGGAGAGAGGGTGAGTGGTAACAAGGACCAACAACACGGTCCAGGCCTATGGGAGACATGGTGGAAAGCACACAGCCCCCAGGGCAACCACATCAGCCCAGGTCTGGGTCTCTCCCCTGTCACAACCTGGGGCATGGGCACACCACAGTGTCCCCACAGCAGCAGGCAGGGACTTGCCCTGTCTCTGGGCTCCCTGCACCTCAGCTGCCCGCACTGGCACTGTGAGAACATAACAGCAGGAAGCAGCTTTGTGGGCAGGCAGCAGGGAAATGCTGAGCTGAAGCTTATAATCAGCCTGGTACGGCAGGAGGAGGAGGAGGAGGAAGAGGAGGAGGGCCACCCCAGCCCTGCCAGCAGCTCAGGAAATGGGTCTGTGGGCTTGCCAGGGGCAGGAATGCTCCATCCACATCTCTGATCTGTCTGGAAAGCAGCAAAGGGATGAGTTTCCCATGTCACAGAAGTGCTAAAACACTTCTTATGCCACCCCATGGTCACCAAGGGGAGGTCCCCTGCCCAAGTGAGGCATTATAAACCCACAGGGCTCTACCACTGCATAACACACAAATCTGAGCCCTCCCAGTGCTGACTGAGACCGAGGAAGCCACAAGCACAGAAGGACTGAAGCTTCTCCAGCACCTGCACTGAACGAGGTGATCTCTGCAGATATGCAGTGCAGGCCGGCTCCAGGCTGGGTTGAAGCGGGTCCATGCAGCAGCACAACTGGTGCCAGTCTCCGCAGCTCTGCAGAGATGGCCCATGTCAGGAAGCTGGTTTGGCCTTTTCCGAGATCACAGGTTTGGTTAATTGGAGTAACTGTGTTGATTCCAGGCTGAGACTGGAATGTGCTCGATTCACCTTGCACCACCCTTTAATAAATAATTAGCACTCAACAGAACCAGTGCACCTCTGCTAAGTGGATTAAAACTGGTCACCTGCTGGAACTAAAATGTGGTTTCAGCAGGGAGGTCACTCCTCAGTGAGCTTTCTGGGGAGGATCACATGCTTTCCAAAGCAAAACCATGTCTGGAGGAGGAAAAATACCTCTCCTGCTTCAGTCTGCAAAGGCAGAAATGGACGGGATCGTGCAGAACTGTGATGAGGACAGACCTGAACAGCCTGAGAAGATGGCATCATGTAGTCTATGGCCTTGACTGCAAGGAAGATTTAAGCTTGTGCATTCAGGAACAAAACATGTGGGACCAGGGATCAGAACACGGCACCAGAGACCACAACATGGCTTTGCACAGCAGAGCACCAGCTCCCCACAGAGCCTCAGCTCAGCAACCTCAGCCTCTGTATTTAAATGCCACCGTGGATTTCTCTTCCTCACAGACCTTCAGTTGCTCCAGAACCTGCCCAAACTTCTGCGTCCATCCCTGCACTAACCCCAGCTTGCTGCCACCCTCAGCACCCCGCTCCTGATCATGGCTTTCCTCTGCTAAGGCTCCAGCATCCCTCTTCCAGACGCTCTTCCCCTGCCCTCGCAGCTCACCCCCCTCAGCTCCTGGTACTCATTTCCCAGTGAAATGCCTGGGGGCCCCAGCACTGCCCAGATCCACCCCAGGCGGCTACCGGGCGAGCAGTGTGTGCTCCCAGAGGCACGGCACAAGCCCTTTCCCTGTTCCTGTACCAGCTCCGAACGTGCTCGGCAGCCACGTCCCGGGCAGTTCGGGCTGACAGGGCTCTCCTTGTCCACATCACTTTTTCCAACGCATTGCTCTGCTCCCGGCTTCCTGCTTCGCTGCCGCCACTGCTCCGGGATGGGGGACGGGGATGCCCCAGCCCCGCGGGGCCGGCCCCGGGGAGCTGCAGCGTTGCAGATGGGGATGATCCGTGCGCAGCAGATCCCGGTTTCAGGCTGAGGTCAATTCACTCCAGTACCGGGGGACCACAGTCCTGCCGCCTGCCACAGTGTCTGTGCTGGGGCTGGGGCTCTGTGGCTGGGGGTCCTTCCGCGCTGCAGGGGCTGATCACCCAGAACCAGAGACCCAAGGGGGGGGTTCCCATATCCTCCCCACCTCTGGCAAGGGGAAGAGTGCACCCCTTTGCCAGCCTCCACGGGCTATTCCTGCTGAGCACAAGGGCAGCAGCTCCCAGCCCATCAACACATGGGACAGCTGATGGGCTGGTGCTTTCAGAGGAGCAGGAATCTGCAGGAACCACATGCACCCCTGGAGAGGGCGAAAGGCAGAGGTGCAGCCAGCCTGCGCATGGGCAGACAGCACATGTGGATGGGGTCGGGGGCCAGGAATCGCCCGGGACAGGGACGGGATGTTCAAGCATGTCCCCCGGCTACTGCCGCCGCACGTCTTGGGCAGGAGCTGGGCACGGTCCTGTCCCCGCATCGGCCGTCCCGCTGCCAGCTCCAGCCCAGTCTCCTCTGGGAGCAGGGCCGCTGCCGGGCTGCGCCGCCCCGAACGTGGCTGTCCTGGCGCGCAAGCATCGGCGCCGCAAGTGGAAAGGGCTCAGGAGGACGGGCTGGCCTGGAGCGGACGCTGGGCGTGGGAGCGGGAGAGCAGCTCGGGTCCTCCCCACTGCCCAGGAAACCTCAGGAATGTCCCGGCCGGGCGTGCGCAGGGCCCCAAACCACCTCCTGGCTGCGGAGCCGCTGGTGATGGAGCACGAGAGCTCTGCTCCCCTGGCTGCATCTCACATGGGAGCTGCCGTTCCCAGACAAAGAGACCTCAGGAAGAGGCAGCTCCTGATGACCGGGGCCCTGGCAAGTTGGATCTGCTTGTGTTAGGGCAGCCAAACACGGGGCATCCCTGTGTGCAGGGATAATATCCCAGGCTGTGGCAGCAGGAAGGCCCAGGCTATGGCTGATCCCACAGGAATGTGCTTTCTCAGCCTCAGCCCTGGACACATGGGGACATGGAGCAGCCCCGAAGCTGACAACTGGGAGGACTCAGAAGAGCAGCACAAGCAAGCAAAGACCTGGGAACCCCGCCAGCACAAGAAGGAAGAAGCTCCCTCTTGTTTATCCTTCCTTGGGAAGGGTAAGGGGGTGACACTGTCACACTCTGACAAGGCTCACGCCAGGACATCCCTGAGAGCATGGAGTCATGTCCCCAGCACTTAGGGCAGGAGAAGGTCTGGCGGGTCCCATGGCTTCAGGCACTGGGCTCCATCCCTCCCTTTCTCCCTAGGGCCTTTGCTGCAGAGCCCGGCACTGGCCCTTGCGTAATCCCAGCTGCCGGGACAGGCCTGGTTCACTCTTCCTGCTTCTCAGCAGCACTGGGATGCCGGGAGTGCGTGTGCATGAGTTGGGGGAGCCCCCACAATCCTTGCCTGCAGGGATCCCATGGGATCAGAGCTCTGGGGTGAGCACAGCCAGCAGCTGGAGGGTCACAGGGCTCTGCAGATGAACTGGTCCCAGAAGCACTGGGGAGCAGCCCAGGGCCACCACAGGAGCTTGGCCATCCCAGCAGGTTTAGTGACACCTCCCAACACCCAGGCAGTGACAGGGATACTGCTGCGGGCAGCACACCCTGGCTCCTGGGGCTCTCCAGGGTGTGCAGAGCATGGAGAACACGCTGATGCTGCACTTCCCTGCTGACTTTGGGTCCAGCCTCACTGGGAGCCCTGGTGCCCCCCTGTCCTGCTGTCACCCTCCAAGCCAGGGCAGGTCACAGGACAGCTCCCTGCTATTCCCAGCACCACCCAGATTCCCCAGGACACATCACGACGCTCGGCTCTGCCCAGGGCCCCGCGGCTCTGAAGGGGCAGCCCTGGCAGGAACCAGCTGCAGGCAGGAAGGAAAGACCCTGAGGAATGCGCAGAGGCTGCAGCCATCAGCAGGCGGCGGGTCTGGGGGGGTCCCAGGCACCCTGGAGCAGAGAGGCACCAAACTTAGAGCTACTGGGAGATAGGTGACCTGCCTGCTTCTCTGAGGAGCTGCTGGGAAGATGCATGAACAGCAGTCAAGTGACGCTGTCCCCCCAGCCCCATGCCTCACACCCCTTCATCCATTCTCTCTTCCAAGGGCTACAGTAAATTCCATCTTCATGGACACCCTGAGTGTGCACCGCCCTCTGCAAACCACAGCTCGGAACAACCAGCCGAAGCCAGCACGTGGGGATGCAGTGTGGCTGCACAGACCCAACGGGGCACCCCCAAACTGCCGGGTCTGCGGGGTGCCTCTTCCCGCATCGCTGCCTGCACTGCCCACACCCGCACCCGCAGCCTGCCCCTTGGGACACGCAGCATCACAGGCTCCCATCTCCCACCGCCGGGCTTCGTGAAGCACGCCCCGGCTCCCTCGGCACAGTACGGCAGCCTCTGCCAACGGCCCCCGCGCCGCAGCTCCTGCCCCGCCGGCGGCGGCACAGCCACCGCACACCGGGCCCCGCTCCCGCCCGCCCCCCGCGGCCCCACCGGTCCCCGCTGCCATCGCGGCCGGTCCCGGCCCGACGCACCCGGCCCCACCGCTGACGGGACGTGCCGGGATGTAGCCGGGATGGAACAGCGCCGGTCCGAGCCACGCTCCCCGCCGGAGCCGCGCCCGCTCGGCTGCCCTATGCGGTACCTCTGGTCCCCGCGGGATGCGCAGCTCCGGCAGCGCCAAGCGAGAGCGTCCAGCCGAGCCGAGCCGAGCTGAACCGAGCCGTGCCGAGCCGAGTCGAGCCGTGCCGCCCCTCTCCGCCCCGGCCCGCCCCGCGCCGTGCCCAAGTGTCCGGGGCCGGCCCGCTCCTGGTGGCCTCGCTGCCGGTACAGCGAAGACGGGCCCCGCGCTCCCGGCCTCGGGATGGGGCCCCCCCACCCGGCCGGGCACCGCGCCAGGCCCGGGACGGAGCCTCGAGGGGGCTGCCCGCTGCGGGTCCCTCCTCCAGACAGCCCCGCCCGG
>JAVHNF010078427.1:43941-56997 GCA_034783455.1 Micropsitta finschii | reverse complement strand
CTTGAACACTGCCAGGGATGGAGCATTTACCACTTCTTTGGGCAACCTGCTCCAGTGCCTCACCACCCTCACAGTAAAGAACTTCTTCCTTATATATTTAAAAAGAGGAAGTTTCTCTTCAAGTGCTCAGCTACCAATTCAAATACCAGTGGCATCCTTCTCAGACCAGGTCAGCTTTCATAAGCAGAACAGTAAGTTCCCATGATCTCATGCCCATATTACTGCCCAGAAAGCAACAAGTAAATGTGGCAAGTCAGCCATTTCATAAGCATTCTTTTGCATGCATTATTTATAGAAAGGTTAAGTTTATTGAGAAGCATGAGGTTTTAACCCAGCGGATATAATCAATATTTTAAAAGCTCCCTTTGCAATTATCCCATGATAAAAATGTCTCTACTTAAAACACAAGATCCAACAATATTTAAAAAATATTACATTCAGGATTTAAATACTTTCAGGATTTAAAACTAACCACACAAGATCAGAGGGTTTGCAGGAATGATTGTAATTATTTCTCCAACCCTCCCAAAGGGAATAAAACCAGAAATAAATCTCCTGTCAAAAGGCACTGGGATGGGATGACAAGCACAGCAAACAGTCTCCAGAAGAATTTTACAGCGTGATTGTTAAATCTTTGGCATCTCCAAGACAAAAAAAAATGGATCCGGCATGTATTTTATGTGCTGGATAGCAGTCACTGACTACAACCAAGGTACTATCTTGAGCTGATTTCCAATGGGTATCAAATACCCATCAAAAGCTTGTGGCAGCTAACTCACAACATTTTTTCCAACTGAGTGACTGAATGGTTGAAGGGGGTTCCATATTCTTTATTGTTACTATTTATATTTTTATTCTCCAAATTATGTTCTTCTTCATCCATTAAAATATTTTATTAAAGTAACCAAATATAGTCACTCCAAATGTAATTCACAGCATCAGAACTTGGACCAGGAAACAGACTACAGTCTTTCCAACATTAACCACATGAGCTAAAGCAGGTCCCCATCACCCTACAGAAAACAGCTGCCCTCATGTTTGTGGTAACAGCCGCTAACCAGCTGCAATACAATGGGATCATTTGACTGGAGCACCATTCCAGAGAGTGCTAATAGAGAAGGAGAGTGTATTCATATCTCAGCTGGGCACACAGTCTTCACCAGGCAGGAGGTGGTGCTGTCACACCTAAACGTTTATGGGTACCTTCTCTTAACAGCTTACACTGCTTTTAGGAGACTGTTGATGAAGAGGATGTGTTGAGAAGATACATCTGTGGGAAAGCTGCTCCACAACAGTTCATTACTCATGTGGTTACATCTTTCTCCAGTACATCTGGTACAGAGCCATTGCCAAAGACAGAAAACAAAGGGAATTGAAACACTTATCCCATGCAAAACAGCCCATGCTTTGAACAGTTTTGATAAATCCTGTTTACTTGTTTCCACCAAGGAGTGGCTGCTGTTTTGCTCATCAAGTACATGTGAACAGAAGAACTTGTGAGAGAAAGGGCTTCAAAGCAAGAACCAAATGTATGTCAGCCTGCTTATAAACCATAACAGGATGAAGGTTTATACTCTGTTTAAACACATTTCTAGACAAACTTGCTAGTGAGAATGGCCAGCCACGTCAGCATTGCTGAATGCTTTAAAAGGCATGTTTTTGACTCGATCCCAACTGCATCAAACTTGCTAAACCACGAGAGAAAACAAGGTGCCCGAATTCAGTTAGTCACCAGCACAACACAGACAAAGCCTCAGGGTACGGTTACACAGACCTCTCACTAGGAGGTAAGGTAGGCTGCTGATTTACCAGCTACTCCACAGTACGTTTTTCCTGCAGTTACACAGGGTAAACTATTCTCTACTTATCACACACGCAGAAGTTCCCAGTGGTTGATACCATGGAAAAGCTAACAGCTTACAAAACACCCTTCAGCTCACCTCAGGAAAAACTTGTTTACAGAGCTGAACCCTTATGCTACTCCACAGGTTTTTGCCTACAGAAAAGATAGCTGTTTCTGGGCAGTGCAAATAGTTCCTTAAGTGTGCAAATTCTGCTTAGCAGAAGCTGTAACCTCCATTAAACTGCTATTTCTGGTGGTTCTGAATACAGCTGAATACCCCCAATGACTCCCACCTGTTACCTCACACCCCTTCAACCTTGCAAACTTTCTCCTTCACTAAAGGCATCTTAACTAGGGAGCACTGAGGAACAAAATTCATTCTGTTGGATCTACTTGATTTAATAATTCAGTCTGTCCTATTAGTGAAAGCACAAAGCACTTTTTTATATATTAAAAAAATATATAAATATATAAATAAAAAGCACTGCATAACAGAGTGGGGGGATTAAGGGGGTTGTGTGTGCAGGAGCAATATCCTGCTCAAATATTGAGCAGGATAAAAAATAAGGAAGCCCACTGAACTAACATCCTTACATTCAGAGTGAAACAAGGGAAATACAGCTGTCTCATCTTAAACTAGAACAGCATCATATGACTCAATGCTCAAAAGAAAGTTTAGAAAATCACATGTTTTCATACATCCTGCAGAAAAGAAGAGCCAAATCACAGGATGTAATGTTCTCTGGAAAGCGGTAATTTGTCTAGCTCTCCAAAAACTGTCAGCCTCACTACTGTGCTTTGATATCACACTACAAAATCCTGCTGTGTCACAAAATAAGTTTGAGTAGAGCTGATTCTAGGTAGAGACTGATTAGTGTCTTATAAGACCAACAACTTCTCCCCATCCAACTGCGTTTCTTCTCGTTGTGGATATGACTTTGGACTCATTCAAACATGACCTTCCAAAATTCAAGGCACACATCACAGGTACTGAGGGACAGAACTTTACCACTTCAGTAACAATCGGAAAAGGTGAGAAAGGAAATCAAGTAATGCAAGAGATAACATTCGCATTCAACACTTCAGTAATTACAGATCTATGTTGAGTAGGTGACAGCTGTAGCTGCCTCCCTGCGTAACAGAGCCTCCTTCTCTTCCCTTTCTTCCTACACCCAGTCCATATACCTAAGTTAAAAATGCAAGTACCAAGAGGGAAAAAAAGTACAAGTAATGTATATTAAGAGCAGCACAGGAAGGTAGGGATGGATATTGTAAAGTGATGCAGGGAACAAGTGACATAAATACAGACAGCATGGTCACGTACATCTGCCAAGAACGAAAGAGATCAGAAAGACCATCAGAACCATTGAGAGAGTTGCAGGATATACCCAAAGCAAGTCTGAATGCAGCATATGAAATCTGTAGAACAGGACAGCAGGATGTACTGCTCTTTGTTAAAGAAACCTGGCTCTTGGTTAACCTTTTATTACACACAGCAAAGGACTTCCCTTGATCCCTCCGGGAAACAGGCAAACTCTGAGTTCTGCAGTTTGTAAGAACGCTGGAGGCGGGGGGGGTAAATCAACCTGTTTATAACAGAAGTTAAATATAAACTTCTCTCACAAAGATAAATCTCTCCTGAATACTAAACAGATAATTAAATCCTGGTGTAATGCTGGAGCAGTCAGGAGAACTCTGCACTAAGGAGCTGGCTGGTGGCGCTTCCTCTCTTGGCCCTTCCAGCCACAGAGCAGGAAGTCACTTCTGCACAAACACACACACAAAATTCCAGAGTAGGAGTGTGAAACTGAGGTGAGCCACTGCTGCTATCAGCAGCGAACAGCAGCAGTGAAGTTGCCAGTCTGTAGGGCAGCAGGAGGAGAAAGGAAAACAGAACCCCAAATCTTAAATGCAAAGCAGAATTTGACTTTTTGGCTGCTCAGAGGTCAGACTAAAATGGCACTAATGAAAACCAAACTCGTACTGAGCTCTTGATTATGTTCCCATGGCAAAACTCTTGCAATTGTTAAGGGCAATTCTTAATGATTAGAATTTAATCTAGTGTTTAATGACTAGAATTTAATCTAGTCTAGAATCTAGTAAATTCTTAATGATTAGAATTTAGTAACATTCTTCACTTGTTGGCTTTGAGTACAAGTACTTTCTCTCAGGAATTACATTTTTATCACAATTTCTCTTTTTTCCAGTTGGAAGTGGAAAAATTGACTGATTCACATGAACAAAGAAAAACAAATCCAAGAGAAAAGTCCTTTAAAACTTTAAGTACCTCCACAGAAAAGACTGTCAATCCACAACACAAAAGTCACAATGATAATCTGCATTCAGTAAGACCATGTCTACATGAAGCATTTGCTGTTTACATGGAGACAAAGCATACAGAAGGCTGTCACTGAGCCTGTAATAACACCTATTGAAACACTGCATCTACACATTCCTGCCAGGATTTTGAAATAACACCACAGCATCCCATGCAGGTATCGTGCTGGGACATACTGCTGTTAGTCTGTATGTTCTTGGATTCTCCTCCCTGTGGTGCACAGTGAGATGTACACCCAGTCTTCAGCTCTGTGAAGTCAAACTGCAAAACCAGATCAATCCAAACCAGTTGGTCTTGCTTCAAAGAATATTAAAACGGGATATGAAACAGCAAGAAAAAAGGCAGACTGCAGTAGCAAAATTAGTTATATGACTTGTACCTAGGTCTTGCCTTAGTCGCCAACAGATGCTTCAGTCCAGAAGGACAGAAGGATTTTGTCATTAATTATCTCACTGCACAGTCTTCATACTGAGCTAAACTTACTTCTTCAGAAGTTGGTTATGCTCCTGGCCTTATGGACTTCCTGTGTTTTGTCATACTAAGTGTGAAGCAGGACTCAGAACTGACTGCAAATGATTTTATGCTGCCTTCTGTATCACTCAGCTCCACCAGTTCATTCATCAACACCACTATCATTTGTTTTTTCACTCCAGAACTTGTTACATCTAGTCTTTTGATGTGTATTACATAGGTTTGTATCTATCCATATATGGGATATTTCTTCAGCTCACACAGTTCGAATTCTCCATGGTATTTCAGAAGTGCAGAGAAAAAACAACCCAAGCCCAGGTTACCTCAGATTCTATTGATGCAATATAGCAGGCAGAAAAAGATGACCAGAGAGTAATTCAAGGAATATCATCAGCCCAGGAACAGCTCTTACTTTTTTTCATTCCCTGACTAGCTTATGATAAAAAGATCTTACTTGAAACAGACAGCAGTAGAGTAAGACATTTTGTATACAAACTCTACTCTGGGCAATCCTGGATACACACAGTGTATCCAGCAGTGGTGGGTGCTACTAATACCTCTGTGCTGTAAAATAGATTCAAGCAGTTCTTTAGATACGGCCATCTAAATATTCAAGAACAGTGAGGGTGGGTATTTGTACTGTTATTCTTTTCAAGCACATTCAGACCTGTTATCATTCAGATATGTCTGAGCTCCAAGAGAAACAGCATTAATATTTAGTAGCTATAAAAGGTTATCTTCAGAGATAAACAATGGAGAGAAAAAATTTCAGTGAGGCGACATTAATTTTTCAAAGGCAAAACTAAACTACAGTAACAGTCATTGTATTGACCAGGAGAGTCACACTTCTTCCAGAAATTCATCCCTGCTGTCAGTGTTATTAAAAAGAACACCACTTCCAGATCATCTAATGGCAACACACTGAGGTTGATACCATCCTCCCTTCATCCTTCACCCTCAGCACAACCACTGCCACCCCCAGAGCATGGGGTAGGTACTTGACAGTCACACTGTGAGCTACTCCAGAGAGCAGACTCCATGAACAGAGAACACCTGAACCCAGGCACCCTACCCCTTACAAAAAACACCCCAACCAAACAATGATCAGCTTCCAGGTGGCCAAGCTCCATGAATGCGCTCATAGGAATGGGGAAGAGATCAGAAAGCTAAGGCTAGGATTGTGGCAGTTCCAATTTAGATCAGTTTAGACTGCTGGAGCACCACACCCAAAGATTACTTCAGCTGAAAAATGCTGGGAAATGACCCATGTCTTTTTATCTACTTGTGTTATTCTTTTCCAAACTCTGCTTTTCACTGTACAATCTTTTCTTTTTTTCTGCTTCCTGAAAAGCTGAACCTCTAGAGAAACAAGCAAGAAAGTTCTTAATAGAAATCACAAAATGGTAATTCTTGGAACTTCCTTAAATTTAAATACACTGCTCAACAGAAATCTGATTTCAGTTCACAAAATTCAAGCTGTGGTTAAACAGAGCTCTCAAAATAGCAAAGCTGAAGTTATTAGAAGGAAAAGATGGTATTCCAGTAAGCCAAGCCATGTGTAAGATGAGAATAACAGAACTCTAGCAAAAGCTGAACATAAAACCACAGTAAAGTAAGCAAAAAAATTCTGAAGAGCAGCTTGTAAAAGGCATAAAGCTCATAGCTGAAACAGCTTTTATTATATCCAAAGAAACCACCCAGCTAAATAATCAAAGAGGCTTGTAAAAAAGTTGCAAATACAGCTCCAGAAATGGATGCTAAGGGCCGACACCAAAAAGAAAGAGTATAACTGACCTTAGCATTCACTTCAGAAAAGACTAAAAATAGCCCCAAAAGCTTGTCTTGATAGCATGACTCTAAAGACCTTCCTCCAAGACTCGAGAAAAGGGGCTTTAAAACAAGCCGAGAAAATGAGTAATAAGGCAATAGGACATGAATGTATTAACCCGAAATTATAAAGCACTGAAAAAATTAAACTGGTCAACTACTAATCGTGGTATGCCATTAGTATTGCTGCAGGTTAGGCCTGAAAGATGGTAAGTACAGGTCCAATTTCCACTCCAGGTATCATCATGGGGCCTAATCAACAAATATGCTCAATTACCTGACAAACAGGTAACAGCAATAACAAAGTGCGAAATACTGGACCTGTGGCTAAATAAGATACTAGGGAAGTAGAGCCTCATAGATATTAGCATTCTGTGAGAATGAAGTGTGTGCATAAAGGTAACAGTTAATGGAGCAGATATGGATTTTTTCAAGCTCCCTCACAAAATGCTTTTATATAGTTTAGTGAACAGAACAAAACGCTTGATGGATTTCAGTGTGTGAAATAACATGAGGAAAATACAGCCTCACTATATCTATGCTGTAAAGAATTTTAGCATAGGTATTATCACTCAAAAATAAAATATTAAAAAGAGAAAGAAGAGATATCTTGGAAGGACTATTAAACAAACAAGCAAACAAACAAACAAAAAAAAAGGACCAAAAAACTACTCAGAAAGAAAAGAAAATGAAAAGCATTCATCACTACAAATCCATGCTACCTTTGTATCACAGATAATGCCTTACAGTCCTGGTCACACATCTCAAATAAATAAATTAAAATCAAAATCCAATACAAAGTATATAGACAGAGACCTGTCTGGATGCAACTCTGAGCAATGCACTCTAGGTGACCCTGCTTGAGCAGGGGGGTAGAACTCCCACGATCTCTGGTGGTCCCTTCCAACCTCAACCATTCTGTGATTCTTTGAAAGGTAACAAAGGCCAATAAAGCTATAATTTTTTTACCCCATACTAAGAATTATTATAGAGACTAAGATTTTCCCACCAAAAAAAAAAAAAAAAAAAAAAGACGTTACAAAGCAGAAATATATGTCTGCAAGTCACTAAAGGGATGAAGAAAATGGACAATTCTTTCACACTGACCATTTCTGGCAACAGAAGAAGGTGATCTTAAGGTCCTTTCCAACCCTAACTATTCTATTATTCCCCCATGCATTATTTCATAAAACTGAAGAGCTCATAGTTCAGCCATGGTGGTACAGAGGCCAAGAACACAAAAGTTATCAGATAAAGATTATACAAATCAATAGCAGATATATCCTTTAGAAAGCATTAAAAAAAAACACTCAGCGCCCAAGATGTCCTGTTTGCGGAGCTCCCTGACCTGCCTTGATGTTAAAAGGACAAACAGTGTTTGTTATGTTTCTGTTACACTTCCTGAAGCATCCACCACTGAATCCTATCCATCCCAGCTTCTTGCTGTTACCCACTGCTGAGTCTGCACAGAACCACAAGTCCATCTCAGGTGTAGGAGAGGAGGACAGACACACAGCCTGGATGCCTATCAGGAAAACTGCTGGGAGATCTAAGCAAAGAAAGGAGACTTGAAGTAGGCACCACTGGCCGCACCAACTGGAGACAGGATATCTGACTAGGCAAGGCAAGACCACTGCCTCTCAAGAGCTCATCTGCCACTTCAGTGATAAGCTGCTGCTTCTCAAACACACGTTTACAACTTCTTCACTCCGAATCTAAGTTTAGATGCAAAACTAAGTTTGCAGGAGTTAAATAAAGCAACGGTTCTCCTCTGTGTTAAGCTTTTCTAGAAGACACATTCAGCTCCAATAGCTTCAGGCTCTCTCTGCAACGGTGACTCTTCAACCAAAACTATGAAGGGAAGCCATTTATATGATTATCCTGCCTTAGCATAACGCACGCTCCTGTGAGGAAAACTCTTCAGCACACCTCAGTGAAGACAATCAAGTGGTCTCTCCGCTCCTGCAGAGAGCAATGCCTCCCTAACACTGCCCATCAGCGATGCTTCAGGTAAAGGGGATGACACCAGGAGGGCACGGGGCCTACACGGTCTCCAGAAATCCCTATGCCCTGGGCGCTCCCAGGCCCGCACCCACCCTCCCGGAGGCAGGCACAGCAGGGCGCGGGGCGCGACCTTGCCCACCGCCACGGGCAGGCCTCCGGCTGTGTGCTCAGCCGGGACACAAGGGACCCGGCTTCTGCCCTGCCCCGTTCCCCTCTCCCCATTCCCCCGACCGCCACCCCCTGGCAGAGATCGGTTTTCTCCCCACGCCACACATATCCCATCACTACCCCCAGGCAGAGGCAAGCGTGCTCCTGTCCCCCGTCCCGCAGCAGTGGTCTCTCCCTCACACCCCCTTCCACGGCTGCCGTGTTCCCTCTCGACCCCTTACCGTAGCTCTCCCGGCGAGGAGGGTGCCCCAGCGCCTCTACCCCGCCCGACCCCCAGAACACCACCAAGGCAGGGACCAGCCACAGTCGGAGCCTCATGGTCCGGTCGCGGCTCCCTCCTGCACCGTCCGCTCCTTCCGTTCACATCCGGTAGGGGAAACTTCGCCCTTTCGCCCACCCCGCTGCCCCTCACACCGAGCCGGGCCGGGCCCGCACCCGGAAGCGCGGCAGCTGCTCGTGGAGCATTATGGGCACGGGCGGAGCCGCCGTCTGAAAGCAGTGGGGCGGGCACTAAGGGGACGCTCGGCTCGGC
The DNA here is from genome assembly GCA_034783455.1 of Micropsitta finschii. Classification (NCBI taxonomy): domain Eukaryota; kingdom Metazoa; phylum Chordata; class Aves; order Psittaciformes; family Psittacidae; genus Micropsitta; species Micropsitta finschii. The sequence continues at coordinate 47,814 of JAVHNF010078427.1, read as the reverse complement.
CGGGTTTCGGTGTCTCCGGAGTGGTGATGTGGGGAGTGTGTTCTCGCGGTCGGTCTCTACAGCCACGGCTGCTCTATCCGGATACGGCTGCGCTGTGAGAGTGAGGTGCCGCGTTCCCCCTCCAAGGGCTCTCGTTTCCTTCGGGCATCCTCACGACGGCGACCGTGCCGATGTGCAGATGGGGAACAGGCCTACTGTCTTTTACCTGGAAACGGAGGGGCCTCTGAAGACCACCTTTGGGCTGAGCTGGAGATGTAGGCATGCCCATGGGGGGACTGCAGCGCTCTCACAGCCTCTCACATGCAGGGCAATGTCTTATAGAGTTGGGTTTGCAACTCGCAGAAGATAGTTTCTTCTTGGTCCTGGCAAGTGACTTTGCTAGATGACTTCAGGAGGTTTTACGTAGTTTTCTTAGCACAACAGAGGATTTGGGGTGCTTGGTACAAACAGTAATGGGTCTGTGTGTCAGCTGTTCCCAAACAGCATGCCTTATTGCTATAAAAATACATGAAAACATACTGAAGTTACAGCTGCACAGTAGCGTGCCAGGTAATGTTTACAGAATTAGCTTGATTTCTTGACTATAGGTACCTCTAACAAAGATGATTGCAAGTGATGTACTTGGCAAAAATGGAGAAAAACTCTCACCATCACCAAGCCTTTTTGCCACACTGTGCATTAGTTAACCTGAAATATGCAAATAGCTATAGCATGAATGAAATTGTTCCTTACTAAATTTTTTGTGAGAACTTAAGGACAGACATAGTGCTTAAACCAGGAGTGCATGTCTGTCTGTTTCTTGTCTCCAAAGATTAGAAAAGGCCAAACCACTGGTAAAGTTTCCAGTGGGACTGTTGAATTTCCAGCAATTTGCATCTATTGACTCCCAAAAGCAGAGGTCATGTCTTCTTCCTTAGCAGCTCTCAATGTGTCTTCTCCAGATGTTTGTCCAGTTGATCTGCTACTGCTTATAAACTTCTAGCATCCATAGCATCCTGTGGCAGGGTATTCCATGGTGGAATTGTATTTATGAAGAAAGTTACAAAGGCAAGACTTCTCTTTGCAAAAGCAATGTTGACAGAAACTAGGTTGAGCTGTCCCTAGTAAACCCTCTGCACTAATCTGTGCAGAGCAGGTGTCAGTTTTAATGGACAGGAGTTCTCCACTTCCCGCTAGAAAAATTTTCTAAAAAAATCAAGATTTGATACAATCCATTCCTTAGATGCCAAGAACATTTTAAACAAGAATTTACACCACAGTTAGTTTCAGTTATTGCATCCTTGAGTTTCTTGGATGAACAGAGAGAATCGGTTGAGAATCTATTTATTTTGTATACTCTTAAATCATGACCTATTTTTCAAGTCAGCATCTCAGTTGTTTGAAACGTATTGGAGAGAAGGCCAATGATGAAATGTTCCAGCACAGCAACACAGACACAGGAAGGTTTTCCACTATGGTCTTATCTCCCAGTGCTGCTTTTATGCCCAGTTCAGTTGGTGGGTTTCAGAACCTCAGAACCCTCGGAGGCTTTTTGATTTATACAAACATATCATCTTGTGTCCGGTACAAGAGCACTTTGGAGTGTGTTGAGACTCAGTATTCTTAAGGCATTCTTTCTTTCCCCCATTCAGGAATTTGAGCTATTTTATTAATGTGTTCAGGTCTTAAACAAGGATATAATAAATACATAGGCTATAATTAGAAATTAATGGGAAGCAGCATGTAGTGTGTTTTGGTGAGGAATAGCACAAGTACAGCACAGTGAATAAAAAAGTAAGAAATGAAGGAATTTAATACAGGCAGCCAGCAAAATGTGTTTCCATGTGTTGATAATAAAAGCTAGAGAAGCATATAAGCAGCTAACTGGACAGCTAACCCTGATCAGAAGAAGAGTTCCTTTAAGAACAAATATTTGATAAAAGAGGTTAGCCTACTAACCAGAGTGATTCCTAAACTATACAGCTTCATAATTTGCTTAGAAAGGAAGGTAGATACAGTGTCAGACCCTGCGGGAGGATGGAGGATTACCTTTGTGTTGTGAATGCTTGAATACTAAATGATGCCCTGAGGAAAAAGGCCTGATCTTTATTATGAGCTACAGAGATAAGTAGAGCCCCACCCCACCTATGTAAGCTGCATAAAGCTGAGTATTTTCCCATGGGAATTATTGGAATCCCTATTACCTATGGCTTTTGAACCTAAATTGGGTGAAGTCCAGGGAAGTGTAGTCTCTTATAAGGAGTGTTCTTCCTCTGGGAGAAGGATGGAATGAATGAATTCATGTCTTCCACTTTTATGATCATCTGCAAAAAAATTCATTTAAAGCACTTTGGGAGTTTCTCAAAGTAAAGTAACTTCGAAAACATGGGAAAACCCCCAACAGCAAACCATCATCTGTGTTTATGTAACACAGGAAGTGCTTCATATTTGGTATCGTGGGACCTAATAGCAAGAACAGATCTGCAAAAGTTAACAGACAAGAAGACTGGTGTACTTAGGTCTCCTCCATTTAAGTCTTCTTGTTGCTGATTGAGACTGTTCTGATAAATGAGATCTGGCCTCTGATGGCATACCAGTTCTGTACTGTTCAAGGAAAAGCTGTAGAAGTTTCTAAAATTCCTCTCTTCCTCACCATTTTAATTTTGTTTTCTCCTCTGTTCTCTTTCATAGCTGTCTTTCACCAAGTCATTTGACTTAATCTCCTCTCTTTTATCTCCAGAGATGTTTTCTTTCCCATACAGCTTTTCATTACTCGGAAGGCCTCACCCCTATTAGTACTGTTTGTCAGTTTCTAGATATGTATAATAGCATTCCACATTAATGATCCCGCTGGTTACAGTAGTAATAGACTTTTCCCCGCTATTTCCCCTACCTCCTCGCAAGACAGAAACTTGGCTACAACTCCTGAAATCTACATACTCCATTATTTTCTGAGTACAGGGAACTTCTGTGGTCTTCCAGAACTACACAAATACACTGCAAATGGACTGACTTAGCTGCTGTGCTGGTTTTGAAACCTGCTGTTACTACAATATAAAGGAAAGTAGGGAGGCCAACAAAAGAGAGTTTTTTAAAGGGAGAAGCAGCCTGAATTTGTTCTTCATAATTGTGCATATGTGTTTTCCATAATTATAATAGGATATAATGCTTTTCTTCCCTGCAGCATATTAAAGCTAATCTTCCTAGGGAGGGAATATACTCTTGTGAAGTTACTTCCTGTTACAGTCTTTAAAATCCACAAAGAAATTATTTGGCCCTACTTCTGACACAAAGTGGTCCCTGTTTCCTGTGTCTGCCAGGAGATGGTGCTGCCAGTCTTCCTCTGTTCCTTTCCAGCTCTTAGGAAAGGTGGCGCATGTATAAGTAACAAAGATACTTCTGTCATCTGGCACTTTTGTCCTAAGGGGGGTCTTAAGGGAAACAGGAAAACACCTTTCCACATATAAAGCTTCCTACTATCTTAGAACTGAGCATACATATTTAAGATCCATCAGATGTCAATGGCAAGGCTATTCAGATATTTTCCAGTTTTCTAGTGTTTCATGACAGGATGATGAATGTAAACTACTTTATGATTTGTTGGGTAGTTTCACACCCACCGTTCTCACATTTATAGACATCTCTGGATGCATTCTGACAAAGGTGGTTCAGACTTTCACAGGCATCCCAGTGCTGTTCAGAGAACCAGAGCTCTGACACTGCTTTAAATGGAAGCAGGATGGGGGTTTAAATCTCATCCTACATCACTTTAGGCAATTTAGGCAGTTCTCTTAGCATCAATGCTGATGTGAGCAGGTCCTGCGTTCCCTGGTTCCACTGTGCACATTTCATAAAATTTAGCCTGGAAAGATCTTGTAGTAGATCTTGCAGTGG